>VSMD01049586.1:0-21937 GCA_008750895.1 Mirza zaza | reverse complement strand
TGGATGGATGGATGGGTGGATGGGTGGATGAATGGATGGATGGATGGGTGGATGGGTGGATGGATGGATGGGTGGATGGGTGGATGAATGGATGGATGGATGGGTGGATGGATGGATGGATGGATGGGTGGATGGGTGGATGAATGGATGGATGGATGGGTGGATGGGTGGATGGATGGATGGGTGGATGGGTGGATGAATGGATGGATGGATGGATGGATGGGTGGATGGGTGGATGGGTGGATGGATGGATGGATGGATGGTGGTGGATGGGTGGGTGGATGGGTGGATGGATGGATGGATGAGAATATGGATAGTTGAGTGAGGAGGAGGGTGGGTATATGAATGAGTAGATGGTTGGATGGAAGGAAGGAAGGAAGGAAGGTTGGTTAACCTTGCAATACTTCCTGCATGCCACTGTGTTTCTCCCTCTGGAAGGCCATTCCACCTTTGAGGGCACCTGCTTCCCTCACATCCCCACCCCTGGGTCCTGTACAGGTAGATCACGCACAAAGGGGTTCTCGGGACTCCTGCTGGGGCCCACCATGTGCACGCCTGTGTGCTCACACACACACACACACACACACACGAACGCACACACAGGAGAGAGCACGTGGGGGCTCCCCACAAACGCTCTGAGCACGGAGCCCCAGGCCGGTCTCCTGGGCTTCTCACACCAGCGATCCGCGCGGGCTGTGGAGCCACGGGACTCAGGGACTTGGATTTGCAAAGCAGATTTTCTGCCCTGTGCCGTGGCTCTCCCCAGCCAGCATAAAGCGGGGAGTTATATTCTGTTTTCTCTGCTTGGCGTCTAAGGCAGTGGCTGCCCCAAGCCGCTCCGGCCGTCTGCGAGGTTCTTCCCTCTGCGGGCAGAGCGCCCGCGGCTGCCAGGCCCACCGTCCGGTCCGCACTGTCCCGGCCTGAGGGACCTCCCGGGGCTCCTCCGGAATCAGACGGCCCAAGGCCAGCCGCGATCTCGACTCAGGACTCCGCACCCACCTCCTTGGGACTCGGTTTCCGTCCTGGACCGGGGATTGAAAAAGTCTTGCTGGTGGGGCTGTTCAGCCAACAAGGGAAGTGCCGGGCACCTGCCTGCTGTGGGGCACGTGGGTCCCGGGGAACACGGAGCCGGGGGACACGGAGCCGGGGGGTGGAGGCCGTGTGGGGACTGAGTGGCGCTGACACAGCACTCGCGCCAATTCTGCGTGTGCGGCGGCATGTGCCTCGCCTTGGTGCGGGAGCTGCAGCGTGGCCGGCGCGGCCCTAAGGCTGGCTCCCGCGCACAGCAAGGCCCGGGTCCTACAAAAGCAGAGGCCGCTGTGGTTTGCAGAGCTCTGATGCCTACACCGGCAACACCGCACTTGGCTCACCGGCCCTTCGGAAAAGTTTGTTTTCTCTCTCTATGTCCACTTGCATGTAAGTTTCAGAAAGAACCTTAGAGGTCATTTGCCCGGTAGTATTTTCACTTCCAGAAGTTCATCCATCAGCCCCTGCAGAGCCTTCTAGGAGGGGGTGCTTGCCTTCATCCCCCCAAATCGCCCTTTCATCTGCGGCCAGGGTGTCAGACAATGCCTTTCCGATAAAATAGGTATTCACATCAAACACGTCTCAGTGCTACTTACAATCTTTATATCTTTAAATGCTCACAGTGCCCTATGAGATAGTTGCTGTTATTCTCTCCATTTTTCAGATGAGGAAAATGAGGCCAGCGAGAGGGAGTCACTTGCCCAAGTCCCCTGCACTGCCGGGCCTGGGGCCAGAGTCAGGAGCGGACCCCAGGCAGTCTGGACCCGGCGACAGGTCTCCGTGGGGGCTGAGGTCTTCCTCCTCTGCCAGGATGGAAGTCAGGGTGCCATCGGCCACCAGTCCCCAACTCCCCGCACCCCCACCTCCCCTATCCCACCTCATGGTCCCCCCGCAGTCACACACCCCAAGATTCAGTGACGCGGGGCTGGTTTAAGTGAGGTTCCGGGGCTGAGGTTTGGGGCTGGAGGGTTGTCAGGCAAGAAGCCAGCACATAAGCAATTAAAGCAAACAAGATTTTAAGAACCATACCCCTCCCTCTGCACTCGCGGCTGCGATCGCGGCAGAGGGTCTCGGGGGCGCTGTGCTGTGGCGGCCGGGCGTGGCGCTCACCCCCTCGTCCACGCCCCGTGCAGCGCGGGGAGGCGGCGAGGGACCCAGGAGCCGTGGCCTCATCCCGGGCGGCGAGCTGAGTGCCTGCAGGACTCGTGTCCCCCCCGAGAGGTGGGAACACCCTCGCTTGTTTTTCAGGATTTTTTTTTTTAAAAAAATAGGACTGACATGACAATTTCCCCCCTAATTTTTTCAAAGCTGCACTTATTTGCAGATCTTTGTGTATCTTTAGAGAAAACATGACCCCCAAATTTTTGTTTCCCTCCCAGCGTGATGGGTGAAGAAGATCAAAAGGTAGAATTATTGCATCTTTTGTTTAAAAGAATAAAACTCTGTGTTTTATATTCATATACAATTAAAACGAACTGTAAGTGCATAGAAGGTCTTAAAATTAGAAGGTAAAACTCTCTCTCCCTGGAAATATTAATCCACCCATCTGACAAACGCTTACTGAGCACCTACTATGTGCTGGGCATACTGATAACCTACTATGTGTCGGGCTCTGAGGGCACGGGGGTGAACAGACCGCAAAGTCTCCTCCCCGGGCCCTATCCCCAGGGGTAAGCAACGTTGCATTATGTTTCCAGAAATTATCTGCGCACAATCTCCTACACACACACACACACACACACACACACACACGCACACACCTTTTTATTTTTGAAATGAGCTAGATCATGCCAGGTACACGGTCTGCACCTAGGAGTGACTTTTTCTCTAATTCAACAATATATGTGGGGCATTTCCCTCCATTTTAACAAATAAAAAGATCAGCTTTGTTTTCTCTAAATAGCAGCGTGCTACTTCCAAGTGTGCCTGTAACAACATTTAATTATTCCCCCACGGATGGGCACGCTGGGCGCCTCCCGCTTTAGGCTCTTGCAGCCAACATGGCGGTGAACCTCCTTAAGTAAAAACTCTGCTTTCATGGATGAGGAGGGATCCCAGGGGGGATGCACGTGGCAGTCACCCGCGTTGCTCACCTCACAGGTCCTGTTCTCCCCCAGGTCTGGGTAGAACGGCTCTTCCGTGCCCGCTTAGAGATGGGCGTGACCGTGGGACTGCCTTGCTGTCCCCTGTCATACTGTGCATGGAAGCTTCAGGGCTGACATCTGCTTTCTTCTTCTTCTGCCACCGTGACCAACAATGTTCCAGAAGGAAGGTGGCTGCTCGACCTGACAAGGCTCTGAACTGCAGGTAACGAAAACGTGGCGTGAGTCGGAAGCAAAACGCGGAGCTCGGTACCATTCAGACTTGGGGATTATTCGTTACTGCAGCGTAACCCGGTCTGTTCTGACAGACACAAGCTACTGCGATTCTTCCCATTTCATAGACAGGAACGTGAAGGCTACGTTTGCTGCCTCTAGTTGCTCAAGTACAAACCATCCGATGCCTCCCCACCTCCCACAGCTTAGAACTCAGCCCCCTACGCGCGGGATCCAAGGCGCCGGTCACCTTATAGCAACCCGCTAGTCATTTCGGCCTCACTTCCACCAGGTTTATCTTGTGCCTCAGCCACACGGGAGACCTGCCGTGTCTACGGATCCCCCGATCAGTCCGTGCTGTTCGCTAGTCCTGGACTGCGCGTCCCTGCCTTCACTTCAAGAAGGACTCCTGTTCATCGTCTAACACCCGGCTTGAAACTGTGCTCATCTTTCGGGGCTTGCCTGGCCCCCCAGGCAGTGGCTTCCTCCTCCCTGTTCCCCAACGCCCCGAAGGCCTCCTCTGTGGGGAGGCGTCTCGCCCTTTCCTGGCCGCCTGTGTGTGTGTCTGTCTCCCTCCTCCCTGCTGTGACCGTCTCGAGGCCGTGGACTCTCTCCTATTCGTCAGTGCCCGACACAGGGACTGGCACGGGGCGGGGTGCTTGGGAAACGTTTTACCCACGAATTAGCGAATGGACGAATAAATAAATGGACACATAAATGAACGAATAAATGAACGGACGGACAGATGGATGAACCTTGACCTTCCAGCCCTGACCACTACTGCGCTGGTCTCTCCTCCCCCGGTCCTCCTTGCGTGTCATCCATGAACGGCTGGTGCATGACCCACAGCACAAGCGTGGCCCAGAGACATAAAGGGGCAGGATGGCGACGGTGGACAGGAGGCTCAGGATGCCAACTCAGCCCTTTAACACGCCATCAGGGTCTGCCCAGTGCAGCAGGAAGCAATCCGGCGGTCCCTCAAAAGTTACGCACAGAAGCACCACGTGACCCAGCAATTCCACTCCTCAGTGCATGCCCCAAAGAGTTGAAAACAGGGACTCAAAAAAATATCCATATTCACGAATGTGCATGGCAGCGTTGCTCCAATGGCCCAAGGGGTGGAAATAACCCAAACGTCCATCAGCAGATGACAAAGAGTGAACAAACTGCGGCCCGTTGATGTAAGGTAGTGCCATCCAGCCGCGAGAAGGAATGAAGCGCTGGTGCGTGCTACAACATGGATGGATCTCGAAAGCATCGTGCTAAGTGACAGGAGCCAGTCGCAAAAGGCCACATAGTGTATGATTCCATTTATATGAAATGTACAGAACAGGTAAGTCCGTGGAAACAGAATGCAGGTCAGTGGCCATGGGGGGGGGTGTGGTGACGACTGCTCGCTGGCAATGGGGGTTTATTCTGGAGTGATGGAATGTTCTGGAACTAGATAGAGGCAGTGTGTGCACAACATTGGGAATGTACTAAAGGCCACTTTGAAATGGCTAATATTTTGTTGTATGAGTTTCATCTTCATAGAAAAAACATTTTAAGCACAATAAACCAATCGGAGAGCCGTTGCATTCCTCCCTGGCTTCCTTCTTGGGGGCGGGGGCGGGAGCTGGGGCAGGCGGGCGTCCTGAGCAAACGGGCCAGCGCTGAGCCGCCTGCAGCGTGGTTCCAAGGGGGGTGATGCCTCCCAGGGGCAGAGGCGCCCCCCCCCCGCAGGGTGGCAGCGGGGCCTCTGTACTGGGGGAGGTAGAGGGGAGAGGCAGGGACCCAGAGCAAGGATAGAAACCTGGAGAGATGGGTAGAGAAACAGAAAGAAAACGAGATAGATTCAGCAAGAACTAGGAGGGAAGGGAGAAGAGGGAGGAGTTCGGGTGGATTAAGCAAACCAGGAGGGTCATGGAGCCGCGATGTCTCCCCGCTGGGCAGCACGAGAATGAGAAGCTAAGAGAGAGGAAGAAGCTCAGTCACTTTCCTCCTGGTGACAAACCCATCCCAGAGGCCGTGCTGAGGGAGGCACAGCCACGTGTGCTTGGGGCCTGGGGAGGGAGGCCTTGGCCCCCGCTGGCGGGTGGGAACAGCTCAGGGGCTCCCCGCCGCCTGGGCCCAGGCACAGCGGTCCCTGCCCCGAGCCTCTCCTGCCACGCACAATGACGGCAAATTATGCTCTCCAGACGTGTAAAACAAGAAGCTGCAGACAAATCCCCCTTCCCTTGAGACTGGGCAGGTCTCTGCAGTTGCCTGGACAAACGAACACAGGGCAAGGGATGCCTAGTGACTTCTGCGATAAGGTCACGAAAGGCCATGGGGCTTCCTCTTGGTGCCCCTCCTGGGCGGGTCCCCCTGGCAACCCGGCCGCCATGCTGTGAGGAAGCCCAGGCCACATGCAGACGCCACGTGCGAGTGTTTGGGCCCAGCTGGCGGCAAGGTGAACAAGCTTCCGGAAGTTTCCCACTACCGGGCTTGGAGCCATCCCAGCTGACAGCACATGAAGCAGAGGTGAGCTGTCCCTGCTGAGCCCTGCCCCATTCATAGATCCATGAACGAAATTGATATTTCAATTAATTAAATCGTTACAAATCATTTTTTAAAAATGTAAATGATTAATTTGAAAATGAACCACTTTTTTAAGCTACCGAGTTTCGGTGTGGACTGCCATGCAGCAGGATGGATGACGGGCAGCCGGCAGCAGGCTTCAGCCTCCTACAAGGTGAATGCCCCATCACTGTCACAGGCCGAACTGTGTCACCCCAAAATTTAAATGTCGAAGTCCTAACTGCCAGTGCCTGAGAAGGTGACTATATTTGGAGATACGGTCTTTAAAGAGGCAATTAAGATGAACGTGGCCATTATGGATTGATGTCCTTGTAGGAAGAGGAGATCAGAACACAGACGTGTAGGAAGGAAGACGATGTGACAACACAGCCAGAAAAGGACTCCTGCCTACGTCACACAAGCCAAGGGGGGCGTCCTCAGAAGAAACCGGCTCTGCCGACACCTCGGTCAGACCTCTAGCCTCCAGAACTGTGAGGAGAGAAGTTTCTGTTCTGATACAGCCTGACTAATACAGTCATTGAACCCACTTTCCAGCTGGGAACACAGAGCTCTGAGAGTCGGTTCCTCCACAGGCTGCCCCAGCTAGCAAGCGATAGCATGGGCATGGGTCCTTCTTGGGGGTGGCCCCATGTGCTCAGCCCGAATGTAGCTGGCATTGATCAGAGGTGACAGCTGGGGACCCCCCAGGCTGCCTCCAGGGCAGACATTGCCAATCCACCCCAGAGTACTCTCGCACAGCCCCTGTGTGGCCTTGGTCTGTTTCTCTAGCCAGGAGGTCCCATGGGTGGGCCGGCATCGGCCAGAGAGAGACGTTTGCGGGCACAGACGGCTCGGAGGGGACTGCCTCAGGCTGCCCTGCTCGGGCAACCTTGCGGGAGTGTTTTTAAAGCTCTGTGGGGGTTACTGGGGTGCAAATATTACCCCAGGAGGTCCACACTCATTAGCACCACCGTCACACGGGGTCTGGAAGACAAGCCAGGACTCCACACAGAGACTTGTCCCGGGGCCCACAGAGGGGAAAATCCTTGCTAAATCATATCCTCAAAGCAAACCTTCCTGCCTGACACAGCGCTCAGCCTCACAGTCTGAGGGACCCAAGTCTCCCACTGGAACCACCCAGAAGGTTAAAATAATTACCTGAGCTAGCTCCACCTCCAAAGATTCTGACGTCATCGCCCCGGAGGGGGATCTGACTTAGGCTTTTCTTTAAGGCTCTCTGGTAATTTTCTCAGAGCCCGGGAAGCCCGGATAGAAGCGTGAGTGTCCACAGGAATCGGGGTCGGCAGCCGGGGCTCTGGGTCCCAGGACTGCCGTCCGCTTCCTTCCTCTTCTTGAAGGGACAAGCTTCCTCTGACCACAGGGCCTCGCACATGCTATTGCTCCAGCCTCCGCACTTTGCAGCCTCCTAATCCTCCCTCGGGCCTCAGCTCACACACCTGGCCTTCCTCTCTCTTCCCTCCCCCTGTTCCTTCTTCACTTCCTTCAGATCTCTTAGAATGTTCCCTACGTTTTCGTTCGCTGCTGTTTCCTTGGCTTACCGTGCGTGTCCTCAGGAAACAGTGAGCCCGAGTGACCTCGGGGGCCGTGCCTGCACCCTTCACTTTGGGCCCCGGTACCAAGCGCAGGGCCTGGTGTCTACTAGGTGCGCAACAAATACAGAGGGAAAGAATTTAACGACAAAAATCAATTCTCCTCTCTGAGCCTCACCGCGCTGGGACAATTAAATGAGTTAATTGCTGTAAAGTGCTTAGAAGGTTCGATCTCACGCTAATTACATGAGCTGGTGCTGATGAGATGTCAGAGCTCAAGGCCCGACCCAGAACACGCCTTCATGACTGGGGAACAGTGACAGTTACTGTCACTGCCACTGTTGGTGCTGTTCGTCCTGCGTCGGGCACAGAGTCAGCACCTGATAACCCTGTGGACCGCCAAGGCGACACAGCCCTGGACCAGCCACGGATGTGAGGACGTGGCCCTGGGGGGAGTCTCCGGGCTGGTCTGATGTGGTGAGGAAAGCGTGGCTCAGAGAGGGCAATGCACTGCCCCAAGGTCACCCAGCAAGTTGGAGCCAGAACCTGTCTGTCCGTGGTGTGGGCCACTGGGCAACACCTTCCCGTCTCAGCCCTTGTTACATCGTGTCACGGGCCTAGGCACTCCGGCATGGCTGGCGGGGTCAGGCACACCCCCGGCCCCCAGCCCCAGCCCCCAAGCCTGCCCCACGGTGACCTGGACGGCCACTTGGTGGCACTGTGGAGTCACCACCGGCTGGCCAGTAGCCCCCTGGGATCCAGCTTGGCCAAGCCCCCCCAGAGGTGCCCCCTGCTGACGGCGTTCCCAGCGAGGCCGGAAAGGCGCGTGCCTTGCCCAGGTCCCACCGGAAGGAAGAAAAACCAAAGAGTAGTTCCCGGAGCACCTACTGCGCGCCCAGCTTGCGACTATGTCATCCGCTTCTCACCGCCACCCAATGACGTCAGAGATGGTCTCCCCACATTCCAGATGGGGAAACTGAGGCATGGAGAACTTAAGGAGAAATAGGGAGTGATGATCTTAACAGCCGTGGTAGACGATGCTGACCAAGTGCGACTGAGTCAGCAATGCCAACGCCTCGGCCAGCGGCACAGGTCCAAGACTGGGACTCCTGTATCGACTCAGTTTATGGAGTTGGAAACTGAGGCTCAGAGAGAAGCAACGGAGATCACACACAGGAAGCGGCTGTGGCCAGGCCATGCCTCTGTCCACAGGGGACCAGGCCTGGCCCCTGCCTGTCCCCACCACACCCCAGCCTCGGGGGCGGCGTGGCTGGACCTACCCAGGCTCCCAAGATGGGGGGACTCAGCCCCTCCCCAAACCTCCAGCCTGGCGGGATCAGCTCCCTCCCGGGGGCTGCGGTCAGGGCGCTGGGGGCCACTGGACTCTGGGCACCAGATGTGAGAAGGGGCACGGCTGTGTGTCCCAGGCTGGTCTCCAGGGCCCCTAGGAGGAGGTCACAGGGGAGGCGAGGGGGGAGGGGGTGGCGCGGTACCGAGCAGAAGCTCCGGAGAGATGGATGGAGAGAGACAGACGCAGCGCAGAGCAAGGGCGGGGAAAGAGCAGGAGAGGTGGGAAGGCAGATAAGACCCGCAAACTACTAATGCATTAAAGCAAAATGGAAAAAAACAGAGAGGGACCCGCAGACCTGGAGAGATGGGGCAGAGAGGGGTGCGTGTCCAGATGGGGGCAGAGACAGGCAGGGACAGAGACAGGAGCCCGTAGAGGCAGGCAGGGAGGAAGGGACGGGTGCCACAGAGACAGGGTGCAGACAGCTGGAGAGGGGACCGGAGTCGGGCAGACACCAAGGGGACACTGGGGAGAAGGACCAGGACGTCGGACAGAGAAGGGCGGGAGGGAGGACGAGGAGAGACAAGACCAGAGAGAAGCAGAGAGGAGGCTGAGACGGCCAGAGCGGGGAGGCCCGGACAGGGTGGGGCAGTGGTGAGGCCCCGCCTGGCCCTGGACACTGGGCAGCCAGGGTCCCCACCCACCACCCTCTCCTGCATCCCGGAGTCTTCCCCTCCCAGCGGGGCCAGGCCAGGCCCCCCACCAAGGGAGGGCAAAGGCCGGTGGGCCCACTAGCGCCGAGAGGGCGTCCTCCATTTCCGCAGCTCCTCGTCGTTTGCATAAAACAATATTCCTGCGGGGCATGCTAATGCGCCCTGCTATTTTTGCCTCTCCTGGATTGTGGTTTGCATACATTTGCATACCCGGGGAGAATTAAGCTGGGATCATGTAAATGAGCCCACCAGCTCTGGGCTCCCTGCCCCCAACAGGCTGTGCTGGCCGAGTCCCTCCCCTGGGGGGTGCCCCAGCAGGCCAGGTGGACACGAGCCATCAGCTGCGTGTAGCATCCTCCATCCTGAGGTTTGGGGTAGCCAGAGGGAGTTCTCATAACCATAATCAAAACCTGTCACATCCTTCTTTCAACCTTTCCTGCTTCCGAAATGGTAGAGGAAAGGCCCAAACTCCCCCGAAGCCACAAGGACCAGCCCCTACTAGCCCGTGCTAACCCACACTGCGCCTCCCTCCTCACCCCCACCCTCAATGGATCTTCCTCCCCTGGGGCTCACCACAGGGCCTTTGCACAGCCACCCGGCTGACTGCGATGTTTCCTGCTTCCTCTTCCCTTCTGTGCAGCTAACTCATTCTTCAGACTGCAGGTCAAGTACCACTTCCTCAGAGACGCCCTCCCTGTCACCGCTGACGTCACCCCCAGTCAGGTTCCCTCCTCCTTGGGTAGCCGGAATTGTTATCCATGCAGTCATCTGGTTGGTGCCCGACACCTCCATGAGACCGTGAGAGCCACGAGTGCTCGGGCCGTGGCTCCTTCACTGCGCCCTGCCCAACGCCCAGCAGTGCCGCTAGGCACTCACAAGTCTCTGATTAATATTTGTTGAATGAATGAATGAACGAATGAATGAGTGTGGCAAACCCACAGATCTAGCTTCTAACCCAGAGTCTTCAGGGGTCCAGTTGCCAAACTCCTGGTGCAGAGGCTTTTTTAAAAAATCTCGTAATCGGGGAACTACTAGACAAAGTGTTTCCCCTGCGTTGTCTCGGTGACGCCGCCATCCCCATGCGGGCGGCACGGAAATGACACGTGACAGAAAACAGAGGCCCGAGAAGGAAAGCACAGGACTTGGATCACACAGCAAGGAGATGGCGAGCGGGGTCTGCCCCGGATCCGCGCACCCCAGAGCCCCAGCCCCCTGCGTGTCCCCCCACCCTCTGGTGACCCCCACCCGGCGCACGGCTACAGGGGACACCTCGCCTGGCCCCGTGGAGACGCCCACCCGGCGCACGGCTACCGGGGACACCTCGCCTGGCCCCGTGGAGACGCCCACCCAGGGCACAGCTACAGGGGACACCTCGCCTGGCCCCGTGGAGACGCCCACCCGGCGCACGGCTACAGGGGACACCGCGCCTGGCCCCGTGGAGACGCCCACCCGGCGCAAGGCTACAGGGGACACCTCGCCTGGCCCCGTGGAGATGCCCGCCCAGGGCACAGCTACAGGGGACACCTCGCCTGGCCCCGTGGTGACCCCCGCCCGGCACACGGCCACAGGAGACACCTCGCCTGGCCCCGTGGTGACACCCGTCCAGCACACGGCCACAGGAGACACCTTGCCTGGCCCCGTGGTGACACCCGCCCAGCACACGGCTACAGGGGACACCGCGCCTGGCCCCGTGGCAGGTGCGGAGAGGACGCTGTCACCCACCGAGCGAAGCGTCAGCCCCAAGCGGGAAGCGGGGAGGGTGAAGCCGTGCGCCCAGGGTCACCCGGGAAGCCCCTCCCTGCAGCAGGCCAGACCGAGCACACGAGACAGCGCTGAAAACCATGAACTTGACCCAGACAGGTCACTCTGGGTCACTCTTTTTCCAAACTGCATTTCCCCTCCTGCAGAGCGGGACCGGTGGACACCTCCTTCTTCAGAGGGCCGTGTGTCGGGCGCTGCTTCCCAGCCCAGCGCGGCGCGTGGCGGGCACAGGCGCCCTACCGCGACAGCGGTGACCGTGAGCGCCGCGCCCCTTGCTCTGTTCCAGGACGCCGGCCTGGGCCGCCCCAGGCCCACCACGCCGCCCGGAAGCTGGACGCTCCCCGCAGAGGGTGAGGCTGAGAGCGTGTGTGATTCTCAGACCCGCCGAGCAACACTTACCCGAGCAATGAGTGCTTTCCTTCCAGAAAGTTCTACCCCTGGCGTCAAAGCTCCCTCCTGCTCAACAAATCAGCGTCTGCCCGGGCACGCGGTTCAGCCCGGCTGGGTCTGCAGAGGGACCACACGGCCCTCGGGGAGGCGGCGGGGAGGAAACCGAGCCCTCCGCACAGCCCTGGCCACCTGAGGCTTCCGGGACAGACGGCGGGACAGGCTGGGCGCAGGCTGGGCAGAGGGGCCCTCGCTGTCCAGCCTCCACGAGAGCACTGTGGAGCCTCCGGGTTTCCTCCCTGTCGGGCAAGGCCACCCGGGACTGCCTGCTGGGGACAGAACTCTTCCAGGAGACTGTCACTCGCTGAGGAAGGCTGCAACCCCTGGGGGCCGTGCGTCCCCTGGTGCCTCCTGGCCGCCCACCAGAGAGCAGGGCGGGTGCGGATGCCAGCTGCAGACTGGACACGCTGGGTGTAAATCCTGACTCCACCTCTGCAGGCTGAACGATCTGTTCCGTCCCTCTCAGACTCAGCCTTCTCATCCGAAAAATGGGACCAGTACTAAGACTAAGACTTACCTCCTAGGGCTGCGGTAAGGGCTAAACAAATGCTGGCGAGGGGCGTCTGTGGCACATAATAAGTGCTCAATAAATGCGTCTTCTTTATGGTGACAATTTTCATTAAGACTTGGGTTCACCACCATTTCCCCATGCGACCTTGGGCAAGTGCTTACCCTGCTCTGGGCCTCAGTTTCCTTATTTGAAAAGCAAAGGGGTTGGTGCAAATGCTCTTCTGAGACCCTTGTTGCTTTACCTTTGCCGGGCGGACATTCTGTCACTTGAACTCCTTGTGTTTTCACTGCAGCCGTGGCTGGATGCACCCAATTCACCCATTCCCGAGAGCGCCGGCCGGAAGGGTGGAAAGGTTCACGCAGCGTGATGAACGATGAATCCGCATCGATCCTCGTTAAGTCCCTGCCCCACCCTGCCCACACCTCTCAAAAAACCAATAGTAAAAGTGACGGTAAATGGTGGCCACGGTGACACAGCACCTACTATGTGCCGGGCGCCATTCTACACAGGAAAATCCCGTGAGCTAGGCCAGCACCGTCATTCACACGTGGGGACACCGAGGCACGGAGACGCTAGGCCACTCTTCCCAGAGCGAGCTGCTCACAGGCGGCCCCGCTGGGACTATACACCCAGGCCACCAGGCTCTCACCCAAGGCCCCTCGGCCCGAAGGTGCGACAAGTGGCCAAATGTTGTACAGGCGGCAGAGTCGCGGCAGGAGGCGTTTAGGGTGAGGGGCCTTTGGCGCCATCCATGCTGGCCCGTTCTTGGCGGGGCCCCAGGCCGGCCGCCCCGCCCGGGGGAACAGCCACCCCACCCCGGCCCGAGGGTTTAAGGAAGATTTTCGGTTATCTCGGCGCTCCGCTGCCCGTGCTCTGGGGAGGGAGAGGCACCTCCCGGAGACCTGTGGGAGGTCAGCAGGAGTGACGTCGCCCTTAAGGAACCCGGCCTGTGGCGACTGTTCTGGGCCTATTCGGTGGGTGGCCCGCACGGGCAACTGGGACAGGAGGCATCGCTGGTCTGCCCAGAACACGGTGCCACCCCTCTCCAGGAGGGGGTCCTGACCAAGGGCCACAGGCTGGGTTGGGTGGCCGGGGTGCGTGGCCGGCCATGCCCCAGCTGAGCCCTTCTTGCCCTGGAAGCCACTGGAAACTGCTCGAACAGGGACTTGGAGGTGGATGTGTAGAAAGATCTGCTTGCTCCCTGAATCAGGTGGGTCCAGGGCGGATGTCAGGCTTTGCCAGGCTGTGGGCATGAACCGGTGGTCTCAAGGAGGGGGAAACACAGCAGTTCAGATATTGTCAACTGAGCCCCTGCCATGCCCCACGGGGATACAGCTGGAAAAGGGGTTCTAGAAGAAAGGGCAGGGCGTGCAAAGGCCCTGAGGCAGCGGCACACCGCTGTGAGGAACTGCTATAGCAGAACTAGCACGCTGGTTCCCTAGGAACAAATGGGCATTATTTGACACTTACCACCCTAGAGCCACACCAAGACAGTATTTCTGAAGAGTTCTTTGGGTACACATGCCCTCTGGCAGGCCCTTTGACAACCCATGGTCCCACAGTCACTTGAGTTTGCAAAGTGCTGCCTACTGGACCCCCTTTGGAGAGTCACTGTGTACATTCATCATATAAGGACCTGATAAGTCCGGCACCAAAGGAATCTGCTACTATTTCCTTAACCCAGCACTTCCAGACTTCATTTGAGCCGGGAATGCCTCCAGACATGATCAGAACTGAGATTTTCCAGAAGTGACCGTGGGCAATATTTGTCTTGGTAATTGACGTAATTAAAATAGTCCTCTGACATTGTAGAAAAGAATTCTGAATGCATTTTGGAGCATGGGTGAGATGATGATGTGATGATGATATATTTAAAGAATCGGGGGCTATTTCTGACAGAGAAAAGAAGACCCCAGAAGAGGGAATGGCGGCTGCCTTCAAATCCCTGGGAGCCTCCCGAGATGGACTATGGAGGGATCTCCTCCCTCGTTCCAGAAAGCAGAGCTAGGACCAGTACGGATAGGAACCGTGTTGGAGCTTGAGCACCGGACGGGCTGTCTTGGTGGGGAGTGAGTGGCCCATCGCCAGCGGCATGCAAGGAGAAACTGGAAGACTGTCGCGTGAAGGCTGGTAAAGAGCGTTCCTTCTCCGATTCGGAAGTTTCCAGGGCAAAGAAATCCGCCCAGACCCAGGCCATGCTAAAGGGCCTCTCCTCTCGAGAGTGGGCAGAAGGAAACCAGGCCTGTCACATCCATCTGACATTAGGAAAATTCTTATAAATAAAATAGTTCCTGTAAAAGCTGTATGAGCTCTCTCCAGTCCATCTCATCTCGACAGTAATAAAACCAAGGCCGTAACTCCGGCATCGTCTTGCCATCTACAAGAGGAAACGCTTATTTTAAGAAGCATAAAAAGAAAAGTAATTTACAGTCTATTAACATTTTTAAAAGTGTGTTAGCAAGAAGGGGGAATACATTACTGGCTCGATGAGAGATCCGGGGAGATGAGGAAAGTGAAATCATACAAATTTCCCTTGGTCTCCATTTTAACCCGGAGAGCTTCAAACTCATCTTGAAGCTCCAGCAGCGGTTTGCTCGGGTTTTTTCCCCCTTTTCTTAAAAAGTTTTGCCAGGGAAGACACAGGAGGTGCGTCTGCGGGGAAGCGTAGTGGGCAAGGCAGGGCTTGCTTCTGGGTTCCCACCCTGACTGGAGTCCCCAACTGGGTCCTCTATTTTGACGCCAGCGTCAAAAGCCCTCCACTTGCGGAGGGTCGGGCAAGTGGTCGGGTGTTCGGGGACAGCCAGTCCCAGGGGCTGACAGCTTTCGGGCAAGACTTGCAAGGCCCGGGAGCTGCAGGCGCCTGGCACGCAGCAGGCCCTCACCCGGCTCCGCCCCTTTCCCAGCGGCCAGGACGCCGCCTGGGCCCTCGGAATGGCGCTGAGCCGGGGTGGGGAGCACGGGGCGGGCCGGGGTTTCCAACGGCAGACCGAGGCACGGACGTGGAAACAATCACAGAAGGGTGCGCTGCAGGGGAAAACAAGCGCTTCCTCCGAGGATCGGAGCCGGCCATGACTGGCCAGCGGGAGGCAGTGGCTGGGCCCGGCGGTGGGGGGATGCCAGGCGGGTGGGCAGGCGGGGGCACCCAGCGAGGGGACCTCTCCCCACAGTTGAGCCGTGACTCGGGCTCCACCTGCGCCGGCATCACAAACAAGCCCCTTGCTCTTTAAGCACAGGTGCACACACCAGCGCACCGTTGTGCCCACGCGTGCACGTGCACACACCACGGCTTAGACCCGTACACAGTCACGGGCCGGCACAATCCCACACACATGCGCACACACACCCGACATCACATCACACGCACGCGCACACGTTTCTTGTACACACACACACAACGCAGTCACACACAACGCAGTCACACATGCGGACACACGGACACGTCCATTCCTGATCAAGGCACATGTGCACACACACCACACCTTCTGCATGCTCACACGTGCATGTTAACACAGTTGTGAATGCCTGTGTGCATATACATGGACACAATGCACACACCTACACACATACACGCTCCCAGTTTGCACACACACAGTCATGTGTACATGCAGGTGAGAAATTCACATCCTAACACATGTCCCCCATGCGGCCACACACCCAGCACATGCACATGCACATGCACACATACATACTCACATGCCAATGCACACACACACAGGCGCGCACACACACATACACACGCCAATGCACACACACTCACGTGCACATGCAGTCATATGCACACACCAATGCACACACACTCACATGCACACACACATGCACACACACTCGCATGCACACACACTCACATGCACACGCCAATGCCACACACTCGCATGCACACACACTCACGTGGCAGCCCGCACCCGCCCCTCCTCCCGGCCTGTGTTTGTGCAGCTGTTTCGCTCCCCCCAGAGGGGGAGGGGCCGGCCCGTCAGCCCCAACCAGGAATGTCACCCCCCACGGCGACGGGGCCCCCTGTGAGCCCCCATCGGGCTGGAAGGAGCCCAAAGCCAGCTTTGTTACCGGGCTGTTACCGGGGCCGCTCCGTCAGAGCCTGGGCTGCAACTCGCCCACCCCGCTGGTGCCCGGCCAGGGCTGGAGGCAGCAAACGGGCCTCCGAATCCCCTCCCCTTATCAGCCTTTCCCGGGCCTTGTCGGCGGGGGCAGGGCAGGGGCTGTGGCCCCCCGCGGGGCTGAGCGCGCCCTGGGACAGGCCCACTCTCAGAGCCCAGGCCGCCCCCCTCCACATTTCAGCAAGCTCAGAACCCTCAAAATGCCTCACGGCCTCACCTCTTGGCCTTTGCCCAAGCTTTCTCCCCATCCCCGCCCCCCACTGTCTTGAGACCTTTCCTCTCTCCTTAGCATGGACAACTCACATGTCACCTTTCAAGACCAGCCAGGTGCCGCCTCCTCCAGGAAGCCCTCCCTGACTCCCTCCTGGCCTCCCCGGGGTTTAACGGGCAGCTCCCCCTGTTCCCCCCAGGCTGCTTGCTCTTCCTCCGCCTTGGCGCTCTGACACTGCCGGGCTCCCGTGACCATAGTGACCCCCGAACTGGCACAAGGCCTGGCCCAAGGTGGATATTCGGAAGCCAGGAAGGATGTGCTGGAACTCCGCGACAGCGCCTCGCATCCTTGGGCCTCGTGGCATGAATTAGGTCCCTGATCTTAATTTAAGAGTTAAATAATACCGCACATATATTACAAAAGTTAGGTAAATTTCCCCTTCCCTCCTGTCATTACCTCGAAAGCTGCCAACTTCTAGCTGGTAATTATGTGCATGAATAATGAAATTAGCATATCTATCAGCTCACTCCCTGCTCGTTATGTGCAGGGAAGAGCCCGCGAGTTTCCACTCCAATCACCCTCCCCGGGAGGCTCCCGCCCGGGCTCTGGGAGGGGCCTCGCGCCCGCCCTGCCACCTGCCCCCACGCCGGGGCTCCTGGGCGGGTGCCCGTGACCACGGGCCTTGAGCTGCATCCGATGGGGTGGGGGCCACAGGCGGGACTCGGCCCGGCAGGGCTGGTGGCCACGGGACAGCGGGCGGCGGTGCTGGGGCAGGGAGGGCCACCGAGGCCTGGGCTCACCCTGCGTGGCCGTGGGCTGCGGGCAGGGCTCCTCCCCTCCCCCGCCCCGGGAAGCGGTGACATGTGAGTGGACAGAACGTGCTCACACACGCAGCGTCTGGTCACAGACGAGCTCGGGCTGGCGTCCTGGCTTCCCGATGCATCTGCTTCAAGACTTCATCTCTCTGAGCCTGTTTCCCCTCCTGTGGAATGGGAACGATGGGGTCCCCGGGGGCTAGGGCGGGGCTGGCCACACCCGGGCTTGCACGCGTGTGTGGGGCGTTCGCTCTGCCGCTCACTCACACTCGTTCGAGCCTCCGTCCGGGGCGCGCTCCGGGAAATGGAGGAGGCGATGGGGAGCCAGCGAGTGCTTGGGAGCGGGGAGGGCAGGGCTCCCGGGCTGGCTCTGCAAACGGTAAATGTCAGGTTGCCCTGGGGCCCTCGGTCTGAACCCCCTGACCCCACGAGAAGGGCTCAGGGCCTCAGCTGGTACCACCCTCATAGCCCGAATTCACCGCCCAAGGCTGCGGCCCTGGCAGGCCCCTCCCCTGGCCCGCTGGCCCGGCTTAGCTGGCACCTGGCTGCGCCAGGGACACCAGGGTGAGCAGGGCTCCTCCCAGAGTGGCCACCGAGAGCTTTGCGCCACCAGCTGAGCTTCCTCGCACAGGCACGCCAACAGGGGTGCACGGCTGCCCAGCGACAGGCCAGGAAAGGAAAGGTAAACGCCGGGGTTCGCGTGGAAGCTTCTAGCCCGGGCTCCGGGCTCGGGGAGGGGCTGCATGCCCACCCCTGCCCCCCTCCACCTGGGGCCTCCTGGGTGGGGAGCTCATGTCTGATCGGCCTTGAGCTGCATCTGATGGGGAGGGTGGGAACCACGAGCCTGGGCATCTTCAGAGAAAGAGGCTACACATGACTCATATTTTACAGCCTCCTCCCAGCCCACGGCCCACGCCTGACGCCTGTGCGGGACACGCCCACTGCAGGCAGAGCCACACTTGTTTTTTTTTTTGAGACAGAGTCTTGCTCTGTTGCCCAGGCTAGAGTGAGTGCCGTGGCGTCAGCCTAGCTCACAGCAACCTCAGACTCCTGGGCTCAAGCGATCCTCCTGCCTCAGCCTCCCGAATAGCTGGGACTACAGGCATGCGCCACCATGCCCGGCTAATTTTTTCTATATATGTTTTTAGCTGGCCAATTAATGTCTTTCAATTTTTAGTAGAGACGGGGTCTCGCTCTTGCTCAGACTGGTCTCGAACTCCTGACCTTGAGTGATCCGCCCTCCTTGACCTCCCAGAATGCTGGGATTACAGGCGTGAGCCACCGTGCCCACAGCCGGCGCTCACAGTCGCACGGTGGTCTGTGCTGTGCGTTGACGACGGGTCCGTTTTGCTCCTGTGTGGTGAGGAAAGCTTGAAAGCACCGAAAGCTTGTTTGACTTTACAGGCAGCTTTACTTGTCATGTAAATCAGAATAGGTGACACATACATATATGTTTTCATTATGTTATTTTTTAATGTTCACGATTTTATTTTGACAAATGAAAAATTAGAAAAGTCGTATCACGGCTGTTGGCTACAGCGGACGCTCGGTTCATCTGTGGCTGCCGGCTGCAGTCGGCGCTCGTCCCCCAGTGGTTAATAACACACCAACACCCCCACACACGCTATGCACTTCACACACACCCCGTCACTGAGTCCCTGAAGGGCGCCAAGCACGGTGGCACGTAGTAAGAACTCAGTAAGCGTTTGCTGAATACATGAATGAGTGAATGAATGAATTCGACATCATCAACAAAGAGAGTCTCTTGACTTCAGCCCGATGCTGGGAATCGACTGACCTGGGCCCAAACCCTGTTAACCTATGACCTTGGCCAAGTCACATGCCTTCTCTGAGACTTTAGTTTCCCCACCTGTAAAATGGGCATGACGGCTCGACTCCCGCATCTGCCCATTGCACTGATGCGTGAACTCAGCGAGGCTCGGCCTACAAAATGCGCCGTAGGGCATAGGCGGAAAAGGAGCGTGTTATTGCGGTGCTGTCGCCGTGCCCGCCTGCCCACTGAGCTTGCAGTCACGGGCAGGACGTTAAAGACCACGGGTCCCACGTTCCTGGTCCGGAGGCCTCTCCGCTTCCAGGTGCGTCTCGTTTGGCTGACACGGTGCTCCACCAGTTTCTTTCAAAATTAAATTAGTGGCCAATATTTAAAGATCGGGAGATGTCGCATAAAACGCAGATTTCTGTCTTGGAGCTTCAGAAGTCGGGGCGCATCAGAGGCACAGCCACCCAGGGCCCGGTCTGTGGGCGCGGGTCACCAGCCTGCCCCGGTCCCCGCCGCTCTCTGTCTCCCCACCCCTGGCCAGCTTCCTTCATTTGGGCAGGTTTCCGGCCACCGGAGGATTTTCCACGTGGAAGCCATGCTCTAGATCTTCTCTTCTGTGACATCCACCAGGAAAGCCCAAGTCACAACTAAGTGAGCAGGGAGGAAAGACGCGCACCCCACGGTGGCCGGCTGGCGCCTCTCCCCATGTCACAGCCGGCCCGGAGCGGCGTCGCACGTCCTCCCCGAGGCTGCCTCAGGACACCGAAACCACCCCGCCACCCCTGCCATCCAGAGGCCGCAGAAGGCCCGGCAGCGCCCGCCCCGTGGGGAGGGGAGGGTGAGCGGGGCCAGCGCCGCGTCCCCACGCCGACCGACCGCGACGTGGTAACCGGACGCCGGCAGAGGACACCGGGCTCGGCTTTCAGGCCAGGCCCGCCGACAAGCTGTCCCGGTTGGAAAGTCCGCCTGACATTCCTGAGCCGCCGCGCTGCCAAAGAAAACTCAGGCGAGGCTTGTCTTGGCGCAGACTCAACCTCTGGCCTCAGCAGAAAACCGAAAACATTTACACAGCTGGGCCCGCGCCCCCAGGACTCTGTCGGGCGCGATGGCCCGGCGGCCGGGGCTTCTGAAGGGGCCTGTGTTCCCAGCCCGCAGGCCCGGCTGCCCGGACGCAAAGCGCGGTGGCCACCCAACCCCACCCCCACCCCCACCCCCACCCCCACCCCAGCGCCCACCGGGGAGGCGGGAGAGAAGGCGCTGGAAAACAAGTGCAGGGGAGCCGGGAGCCGGGGAGGGCTCCCTGGGGCCGGAGTTCCAGCCACGGATGCCGCCCGACAGAGCCAGATCGGCGCAGGTCACTCCAGCTGCACGACCCACGCCTGTCGGCCAAACGCGACGCCAAGGGTCGGCTGGCGCAGTGCGCAGTGCGGGCGCCCGCCCACGCTGACAGCTCCGAGCGAGGGGCCTTCCGCACTCTCTCTGCACCCGGCGCGGCCGCCCTTCCCGGGCTCCTGCCCCGCCCAGCGAGACCTCTGGCCCCCAACGCCGGGCACAGTGCCGCGAGGTCCTGGAGCGTGTGCTTGAAGGCCAGGAGCCCGACACATGGACGAACACGCGGGGGTCGCCGAGTTATCTCTGGTCTCTCCGTCCCAGGGGTCCCCAGGGCGGTCCAGGCCACATCTGTGCCTGGGGGGCTGCAGCAGGCTCCTCCCGGACCCTCCCAGCCTCCACCCCTGTCCCCATGTGGTCGTCATTTCGTGTCTGGCTTCTCTCTTTTAACATCATATATTGCAATCCAGCCGTGCTGTTGTGAGGAGCTATGGCTCCTTCATTTCCACTGCTGTGTAATATTCCACTTTGTCAATATACCAGAGTTTCTGTATCCATTTTATCGTTGATATAGTTCAGGTCATTTCCAGGTTTGACATGCTTTAAGGCTATCGACTTATCTTCTGGTGCCCAAGCGCACAGCACACAGTAGGTTTTACAATCACAAACAGGTTCTGTGGTCAGGCATAAGTTCAAAGAAAAATGCATAACACAAAACTAAAATTGTTTTGTTGCAGGACTTGTCAGAGCCTTTAATGTTGTAATGTATCAATGTACATCACAGCTCTCCACAAGTACCACCTCTGTTCCAAGCACTGTGCCAGGCCCAGGCAATACAAGGGTTAATAAATCTGCCTTGAGGAGTAAGTTCGGTGGATGGCAAGCTTTGGCTTTAAAATCTGATCATGGTTTTTACTTTATCCTGACTTGCTGTGCTGGCTCGGGCAAGTCCCTTGCCATCTCTGGGCTTCTGCTTGCTCATCTGCAGAATGCGAGTTTAGAAACTATGACTCCCTAAGAGGCTTCCCCCTCTGACACCTCAGCGCCCAGGTGAAAGTAATTGGTTTCGTTTTAGAGACGGGGCCTTGCTGTGCTGTCCAGGCTGGTCTTGAACTCCTGGCCTCCATCAAATCTCCCTCCGCGGCCTCCCAAAGCGCTGGGGTTGCTAGCGTGAGCCGCCGTGCCCGGCGTACACGTACAAGCATGTTAACTGGCCAGAGGATTCCAGAAGAGGGGACGCCCGGGGTCGTAGCGATCTGGGCTCCCGAGGGGCCGGGCGGACGGCGGAAACCGGGCGGGTTAGGGTCGAGCTAGTCTGGGGGGGAGGCCGGCAGGGGGGCGGCACGCAGCGCGCGCCGGGGACGCGAGAGGGACGACGGCACCGCCGCCCGCCGGCCCCTCCCTGCCGCCGCACAGCGGGCCGCCCGCACCCAGGGGAGCCCGCACCCCGCACCGCCACGGCCCGCACCCCGCACTGCCACGGCCCGCACCCCGCACCGCCACGGCCCGCACCCCGCACCGCCACGGCCCGCACCCCGCAC
>VSMD01049584.1:0-41874 GCA_008750895.1 Mirza zaza | reverse complement strand
CTCCTTTTCTTGAACCACAGGATGTTCTCAGCTCATCTTGCACTTTCCCTGTTCTAGCCCTGGAATCAACCATTTCTCTAAGGGATCCCTGTTTCTATGAGTGGAGTAGCATTTACAAATCAAGATCTAGGCTGGGTGCGGTGGCTCACGCCTGTAATCCTAGCACTCTGGGAGGCCGAGGCGGGAGGATTGCTCGAGGTCAGGAGTTCAAAACCAGCCTGAGCAAGAGTGAGACCCTGTCTCTACTATAAATAGAAAGAAATTAATTGGCCAACTAATATATATAGAAAAAATTAGCCGGGCATGGTGGCGCATGCCTGTAGTCCCAGCTACTCGGGAGGCTGAGGCAGAGGGATGGCTTAAGCCCAGGAGTTTGAGGTTGCTGTGAGCTAGGCTGACGCCATGGCACTCACTCTAGCCTGGACAACACAGCGAGACTGTCTCAAAAAAAAAAAAAAATATATATATTTTTTATATATATATATATAATTTTATAACTAATTTTATATATATATATATAAAATTAGTTTTTTGTTTCATGTTTGAGGTATAAATTTATACTTCTCTGAAACTGGGAAATTAACATAAAAATCAGACCTGGGCTCCTGGTTCTAGTAATAGTTGAGGATCATGGGCTAACCCTTCTGCCAATAACAATAATAAATATGGACAGGATATAAAAACAAAAATAGGTAGAAACTGAAGGCAACACACTACTTGAAAGAAGGGAAGTAACTCAGGTGAGCTGCACTTTCAACTGGCTTATCTTTCTGCAGGTGCTGAGTTCACACAAAAGGAGTAGAATTCAGGCCGAAAGTGACCCTCTTACTGAGCTAAGCAACTGAGGTTGGAATGTGGCCCTGCTGGGTGGATGGGGGGGGGTGGGAGAAAATGAGTGGAGAAAATCTTAGCAATAGCACATCACAAAATATGTATACAAGTTCCTCTACAGTCATTGGCTATCTTTGAAACTGTGCAGGTGCTGAGTGACACCCCATGGGACCTGGCAGAAAGCAGCAGCTGGAAAGTTAAAAAGTTGAGTAGAAATAAAAAAGAATTGAGTAGAAATTTTAGCAGTTGCCCAGGGCTGGGGAGATAGAATTGAAGGTCAAGTCCCACCAAGTTAAAAGAGGCTTGGTAAACACCTTGGGCTTTTCATTAAAATTTGACAAGGGCTACTCCTTAGAGTCCTAGTATCATTCCCCAAAACTAAGGGTTGTACCCTAGGACTGAGAAACAAGAAAAGATGGTTCTAACCAAAGCAAAAACAAAGCCTTCGCAGGATTGAGGTGATTGGCTGGTCTTTTTGTTGCTTGCCAGGGCAAAACTCAGTACTCTGTAGAGGAAAATAAGATTATTCAGAGTGTTTAGTATGTATCCATCGATTCAGAAGAGAAACTCTTGGTGACCTGGGTTGGACAAAGAGTTCTTAGACTTAACACCAAAAGCATGATCTATAAAAGGAAAGAGTTAATAAATGGACTACATCAAAATTAAAAACTTCTGCTCTGCCAAAGGCCTGGTTAAAATGATGAAAAGAAAGCCTAGATACATGGAAAAGATATTTTCAAACTAGTACATTATCAAGAAATTTCCCACAAAAATAGCTCCAGGTTTAGATAGATGACTTCACTGATGAATTCAACTATACATACACTATATATACACACACACATAGTATATACATTAATATATATTTATACTTTTTTATATTTACATTCACTTAGCATTGAGTTTACTTAGCTTTATGAGATGGGCAACATAATATGAATAACAGCATAATAGAAGTCTCATGGTGTAGTTGTAACTTGCATGTGGTTGTATGAGATGAGGCTGAATGGGTATGGATCAGCTTAATTCAAGGAAGCCATCACATTTAAAATGCTTTGAAGTTTATTCCTGAGTTTTGAGTGTTATCCGCCTTCTTATCCTATGTCTGTGTCTGTGTGTTTATCTGTCTAAATATCTAAGAGTTCTTTTTATATTCTGGATACAAATCCTGTATCCAATATATGGATTTTGTCTGTGGCTTGTCTTTTTATTCTTTTTATAGTATCTTTAAAAAACAATTTCTTAATTTTGATGAAATTCTGTTTATTAATTTTTTCTCTTTTTTTTTTTTTTGAGATAAAGTCTCATTCTGTTGCCCGGGCTAGAGTGCTGTGGTGTCACCCTAGCTCACAGCAACCTCAAACTCCTGGGCTCAAACAAACAAACAAAAAAAACTCCTGGGCTCAAGCAATCCTTTTGCCTCACCCTCCCGAATAGCTGGGACTACAGACATGTGCCACCATGCCTGGCTAATTTTTTCTCTATATTTTTAGTTGGCCAATTAATTTCTTTCTATTTTTAGTAGAGACGGGGTCTCGCTCTTGCTCAGGCTGGTTTAGAACTCCTGACCTTGAGCGATCCTCCCAAGTCGGCCTCCCAGAGTGCTAGGATTATAGGCATTAGTCACTGCGCCGGCCAATTTTTTTCTGTGCTTTTGGTGTCTTATTTAAGACATTTTTGTCTAATTTAAGGTCACAAAGAGTTTCTTTTGTGTTTCTTTCTAAAATTTAGTTTTGAGTTTTGTAATTGGACCTATGATCCATTTTAAGTTAGTTTTGTATAGAATGTTAGGTATGGATTGAGTTTTTTTTTTTTTTAACATTCAGTGAACAAACATTTAATGAACACCTTCTTTGAGCCAAGTAATAGCAAAGTAGGGACAGATGATGAGGAAAACAGACATCATCCTTATCCTCACGGGAGCTTTCTAATGGGCCATCTCAGTCCATTTGTATTGCTATAAAGGAATACTTGAGGCTAGGTAATTTAAAAGAAAACAGGTGTATTTGGCTCACAGTTCTGCAGGCTATACAAGAGGCATGAGGCCAGCATCTGCTTCTGGTGAGGGCTTCAGGTTGGTTCTGCTTATGGCAGAAGGTGAAATGGAGCTGGCATGTACAGATGTGTAGAGATCACATGGCTAGAGAGGAAGCAAGACAGTAGTGGGGAGGTGCCAGTCTCTTTTTAAGAATTAGCTCTTATAGGAACTAATGGAGTGAGAAATCACACCCAGCCCAGGGAGGGCATTGATCTATTCACGAGCAATCCGCTTGCATGCACCAAATAGCTCCCATTAGGCCCCACCTCCAAAATTTGGAATCAGGTTTTGACATGAGATTTGGGGACAAACATCCAAACCGTAGCATGGGTGGAGGATATTAAACAGAGGAAGAGGATGTAATAAAGGAGACTGAGAAGGAATAGTGGTGAAGTAGAAAGTAACTCAGGAAAGTTGCTTTAATGGAAGGGAAGAGAGGAGTGTATGCAACAAAGGAGAAAATGGTCATCTTTTCTAATTACTTCTGAGAGGTAGGTTGAAAATAGACATTTCTATTGGATTTGGTAAGATGAGGGTTATTCATGACTCATAAAGAACAATTTGTTTGAGATAGAAGCCAGATTGGGGTGAGTGTATAGAAAACGAGAGGCGAGCAAGGGATGAACATGTATCTGGGTAAGTTTTAGAAAAAGTTTGGCTGTGAGCGTGGGGCATGTTTAAATGCTAAC
Organism: Mirza zaza; assembly: GCA_008750895.1. Classification (NCBI taxonomy): domain Eukaryota; kingdom Metazoa; phylum Chordata; class Mammalia; order Primates; family Cheirogaleidae; genus Mirza; species Mirza zaza. Next base: position 38,316 of record VSMD01049584.1, on the reverse strand, counting down.
AGAAAACATTCTCCCCAGGGGGAATCTGGGTATTGAAGATAGAGGGTAGAGAGGGGGCAGCTGAAGGTATATAAACCTCAAAATGGGTAGAAGGGAATGAGCCAGAGTGATTAGCCTTGGAGAAGGAACAATTTATCCACTGTAGCAGGAAGATTAATGAGTGTAAATTAAATAGGAGGTAAGATTTGGTTGTGAGAGAATGAGTAATCTTCTGTCTAATGGCTTCTGACTCTGAAATACTGCAAGGCTACCATCAGAAGGAAGATAATGAGTACCCAAGGGATTTGAGATAGAGGAGAAGACATGAAGCTGTCATCTCAGAAGAGGAAAGCTGGTTCGCTAGGAAAAGAGAATAGGGCTCTGCAGAAACCAAGTCTGTGATGACGAATTCAAGGTGAAAGAAATCAGTCTGTCTTGTTGTGTGCTATTCTCCAGAAAATAGTTGAGTTTCAATCAAGGGAGGGGTTGATTCTGTCTGGAGAGAGTAGCCACTTCTAAACCCTCTTGCATAAAGCTCTATGTTTCTGAGTCTTATACCCAAAGCCTGGTCCAGGCGTGGGGAACCTTTTCATGTTGGAAGGCCACATTCAAGAAACTTCAGGCCAGCCCACAGTGGCTCACACCTGTAATCCTAGCACTCTGGGAGGCTGAGACGGGAGGATCACTCAAGATCAGGAGTTCAGAACCAGCCTGAGCAAGAGCAAGACCCCGTCTCTACTAAAAATAGAAAGAAATTAAATTGGCCAACTAAAAATATATTGAAAAAATTAGCCAGGCACATGCCTGTAGTCCAAGCTACTTGGGAGGCTGAGGCAGTAGGATTCCTTGAGCCCAAGAGTTTGAGGTTGCTGTGAGCTAGGCTAACGCCATGGCATTCTAGCCCTGGCAACAGAGTGAGACTCTGTTTCAAAAAAAAAAAAAAACAGGAAACTTCAATTAGATATACTTGAAAATGTACATTATTTTATAAAAATCTATGTACTTAATAAGTTCAAAAAATGAAAACTATTAATTTTAAAGTTAACTAACCTTCTAATGACTCTTTTGTGTCTGCTTTTTGTTGGAAAGCCTTTGAATATTTGGTTGCAGCATGGAGGTCCCCAGTTTCAGTTGATCACCTGGATGGGTATTAGTCATTTGTGACCTTAAGGGCATGTCGATTTGGGTTAGGTAGGAGAATGTAGATTTGCAGCAATAAGTGGTGGAAAAGCAAGAAAATGTTTTTTTGGGCATGTTGCTGGAGGTGTGAGTATTCTGCATTTTTCCATATTTCAGTTGGATCTTTCTTCACATCAAACAATGACTTTAAAATGTCACCTGAAAGCTCAATCAGTTCCATCTATAGTTCTTTAGGTGCCTTGGTGATATCAACTAGGTGAGGCTGAAATGCTAATTTGAGTCCGATGTCATGATTCTCAAAGTCGGTAAACCTTTTTCATTGTGGTCTCCAATTAATAGGTCTGTAACAGCTGTGTATTCTTCAGATGATTCATGTATATCATCCTGCTCATCAATGACCTTTGCTAACTGGGGAAAATGTTCATCTCAAATTTCCTTTTCAAGAAGTATTTTGAAAAAAGTGATCCTCCTGAATAGCTGGGAGTACAGGCATGCACCATCACTCTGGTCTAATTTCTCAAATTTTTGTAGATGTTGCCCAGGCTGGTCTTGAACTTCTGGTCTCAAGCAAGCTGCCCACCGCAGCCTCCCAAAGTGCTAGGATTACAAGTGTGAGCCACCATGCCCGGACAGTTATTTAAATTCTTAGCACAGAATTGACATGTAATGAATGAATATTAAACATGGGTATCATCACCATTAAAAGAGCTAATGAAACGGTAAAGAGAATAAAAACATTATTTTGATGAAAAAAGGTATCTTTTTTTCCAAATGCTTGGATGTTTTGTTACATATCATATATAAACTTAGTTTTACTTTGCAAAGAAATATTCAAGTCATTTTGATTTGACATGATATCATGCAGAAATGCTGCATTCCTATAGAAATCTTCACTCAATTCACATTGCTGATTCTGTTCTTCATAAAATTTAACTATCTGTTCTTGCAGAGATAAAATTTTGGCTCACACCTGTCCTTGCATTAGTCAATGCATGTTAGAACGAAATGACAAATTGACACTGAATACCTCATCATTCAACCTTAGCATGTTATGAAACTGATGATGCCATGTTGCATTTGCAGGAATATAGTTAACAATACTTATAACTTGTTGCAAAGTGTCACTTGAAATAGTAGTTTTAGCTCAGAGATTTGGCTGATGTAAGATATAATGAAAATAAATGAGAGCATCTGGTTCTGTTAAAATACTTTTTTTAATCTGTGCAATAAACCCTTCATGTTTTCCTGTCATGGAAGGTGCACCGTCTGTACATACACTCACTGAATTTACCAAATTCAGTCCAACTTCACTACATTTATCCTGAAAGTTGTTGAAGATATCCATTCCTATGTTCTGTTTGCAACAGTGCCCAAAGCCAGTAACTTCTTTTGCAAAGAAAATCTTGTTATGACCCAGTGAAGTATAAAACCTGTGCCAAGTCAGTAGTGTCAGTTGATCCAAAGCTATTAAATAATACATATTTTCCTTTTGAAGTATTGCATGAAGTTGCTCTGTGAAGTTGAAGGCTAATTCATGCTGCCAGTCAGTTATAGTTCTCCTTGAAAGAGGCAGTTGTTTGTACTTTGAAATGTTATTGGGGTCTAAGCATTCTACAACCTCAACAATGCATTCTTTCACAATTTCTACATCACTGAGTGGCTTCCCTTTTCCCCCCAAGTATATAAGCTACTTTCTAAGTTGTTTCAGTGGCATTAGTTCCAGGTTGTATTGCTGCTTGAAAGAATTGTCTTTGCTTTGGCTTTTCATTTCTGTAAAACAACCTTTCATTCCTCTCTCTTTGATTTAAAATAGTTTTGGTCCTTCTGAGTGTTATAATGCTGATGAGCACCGAATTTCTTTAATGTTGATATTGCAATATCACAAAGCAAGCAAATCATCTTATCTTTAGCACAAACAAGATAATGTTGCAATTCCCAATCCTGACTGAAAATTCTGTTTTCTTCAGCGTTCTCTTGGTCTTTTTTGAAATGATGGACTGTTAAGCAGACAAATTTAAAAAAATACTATCAAGCTGTGCAACTATTTCTCAAATTCCACTTCATACAGAAACATAGTGCACTATTGTCAAAACCTGACATCAGGCTGGTGTACTCGACCCCCATAAACTCTCGCCAAACAGCCTTGTGCGGTAGTGGCACCAGTCAGGTGGGGGAAGTTATAACTAAATCATGAGTGTAGCAGCCGTCTATTTGGCCCTTATGGCTTACTAATGTTCTAATTGTGCCAGTCAATCTGGGAGGATTATTTTATTGACATTTGTTTTATTCTTTGGTATTTTAAATATGTTCATTTTAAAAATAAAAACATAAAAGGTGAACAAAAATGTGTTAATAAAAAAAGGATTTGTTCTGTAAAATTTGGATTCAGTCAAAAGGCCACGCTTAAGGACCTAAAGGCCACATGTGGTCTTAAGGCTGCAGGTTCCCTATCCCTGGCCTGGTCTGTCCAGTCTGTGTAGGAAAGCAAGTGAAGAAGATCTGGGAGAAGGTGGTTACCTCATTGGCTTAGTCTTGAGTTTAAAAAATTATTGCCGAAAGGCACTGAATAAGGAAATATATCAGTGGAGGGTAGTGAATGTTTGAATTTGAAAAGTACGAGAGATGTCAGACTCTAGATTGTGACTCTGTGGGTGAATGGCTGAGTTGGGGCAGAGGGAGAGAGGTCAAGGAATTGAGTGATGAGATCAAGAGGCTGTAGTCAGGCTGTTGGGTGTGTCTTTCACATGGATGTCTTAAGTTGCTGAATGTGAGCACAGGCATACAGGGGGGAAGGAATGTGATGAGCAAGGAGGCAGTGTCCTTGGTGGGAGGAGGAGTGAGCAGGGGCTTAGTCACCCAGGGCTAAGGAGAGGGATAAAGGGGGTGGTTAGATGGTGTAAGTCTCAGCATCACAGGTCCTTTGGCAAGACAGAGGATTTGGAAGTGTCAGCTGGAGTGAGGACACTATACTCACCTTGCCTCAAAATGCACTTTGAATTAGGTTCAAGGTTACACTTGTTGCTTGGCAGGGCAACAGGAAGCAATGGGTGATTTACAGGTGATTTTCCATCAGAATCTCAGAGAAATGGTCTCTCTCTCCTTTGGATAAAGTGCTGTTTAAATTTGGCTCATCTAAGTACTGGGTTAACAAAAGTAACAGCCCAAGACAAAATACTAGCCAAAATGTTGCAGGTGGGACTTTTAGTATATTAGTTAACTATGTTTTTGTTAATACTTCTCTTTCTAAAATAGGACCTCTTTCTTGTTGATAGCAATTTATAAACTTTAGATGCTTTCTTGGAAAGACTACCTTATTGGGTTTGGAGGTGAAGTTGAATTTATGTTTTTTTCTTTTTGTTGTTGTTATAGTACTGCTGAATGGACTGGTTTGTACCCCTCTTCTGCTTCGGTGTTTTCTTGGTGGTTTTGTAGACTGTATGCTGAGGAGCTGTAACATGCCACATGTCACATCAGTTGTGGCGTGTGGTTTCTGGCTTGTCTATAGCCCTGGGCTTAGACTGATGTCATTTATCATCCTCCACATTGTTAATTTCAGTGAACTTGCCCTTGTATCTCCTTGATAAACTTCTTTTTCTGTTACTTTTTGGAAAGCCGGAGAGGCAAATTTCTCGAAAATGATAAAGCAAGAGTTGCGTAATATTCACATTTTTTGTGTAGAATGAAGTGAAACATTCTGTATTTGTTCAGCTGTCATGCTCAAGTTCATATCATTTGGGGAACTGCAATCTTTGAATCACTTTTGCATACAAATTAAACATCTCACATCAAAGAATCCTTAAAAGGCATGCTTTCTAATTTCTTATAATTATGGAATTCATTTAATTTCTTATCTGATATCTTGTAGAACGATTTTTAGCTTCTGTGTTTTCCGTTATGACTGATTTTGATGCTCATTTTACGTTGGCTATGAATATACCTTTGCTGTATTTTTAGAGTAGCAGTTATGAGGCTTACGTATTTGAATGTAATGTAATTTAGTAATCCTTGGGAACCTAGCAAAGCATCACATTTAATTTTCTATTAGATGAAAGAAACATGGAAAGAGAATTGGTGATGGAAAGAATTGCACAAAACACAACTAATCAGAGCTGATCCCTGAAGCAGAAAAATGCAATTTAAAATGAGCTTCCTTTATATTTCTACTATGCGAGGAGTGTTGAAAATATGACTTTTAAGAATATAGTAACAACTAAATAATGCTACTTATATATAGCAAGCTCAAAATTGTAGTATTAGAATTATGTTCTTTGGACTATAACTTATAAATTATTATAGCATTAAAAAATCCAGTTTTAATAATAATACAGTGGTAACTTAGCTTCTAAAGAAAACATTTTTTTAGTCAGCATAGCAGTGTTCTGCTGTTACCGCATAAAATTGTCACTCTGCCCTTGATAAACGTATGTGTCATTTACACCCCAGTAGATGTTTACACTGGATACAGGTGAGGGGACCTGCCACAACAGGCTGGCAGTGCCTGGATTATATGCCTCTGGCTTGGTTTCCTTTGCCTGGAATGGTTTCCCCCTCTATCTTTGTCAGGTTTTGTTTGTGGTTTCCAGAGGCAGCTATAAAGGTAGAAAGAAGGTATGCATCTCTTTCTAGTATAGCTGCCAAGAGTCCTGGCCATAGTACACTGTATTGGTAGGAAAACACTTGTTAGAGTAGCATTACTGTCCCCGTCGTCATAGGTAGGTTCCAGACTGGGTTGGCCTCTGCAGACTGTCAGGCTCTCAGCCACTGCCACACAGTTGCCCTCGGTGAATATTGTTGCTTGATGAGTAGGTAAGATGCGGAATTCAGAGGCTGATTCTCTGATATTGAGATGACATGGATCTATTGTCCTTCGTGATTCCAACAGTTGTTTTTTTTTTTTTAAATTTGAGTAAAACTAACTCAAAACTATAAAACTAACAGTTTGGGAAGGCTTAAAAGGCTGTTACACAAAGTGAAACCTGAGAGTTTTTTCAGTGGTCAGTCTAAGTGTACAATACTGGTGTTCCTTCTGTTGCTGGCAAGAAGGAAAGGATGAATCTAGGTATTAGGGTGGACACGGTCATTTCCAATGTTATGTGGTTTCACAGGGTGATAAGGAAAAGTCTAGAAAGCGAACCTTTTCAAAAGGGAATATATCAGTCACAGTCCCTAGCAGATGGTATACTCAAATTGAGATAATTCAATGGTGGTTCATTTACAAAGAGGTGATTAACCTAAAGGGATAATGCATTTGTCCAGGGTTAGTAATAGTGGAGTTGTTCTTACCTCTTGGCCCAAAGAGAAGGGGTGGAAGGGGATGTGGTTTCTGGATCCCAGAAGGGGCAATAGCACGGATGGTGGAGTGGGCACACGCCCAGGGAACAGGGATGACCGATTGATGCCTGGAATAGGCATCTATCCTTGTGAGAACAAAATGCTGTTCCCACCATGATCAGAAGGTTCCAGTGTAATCCACCTGCCCCTGCTTGCCCAGCTGGGCTCTCCATAGAATGGAGCCACCTCAGGGCCTCCATTCCTGGCAGGTTGGGCACCCCACAGCGGCAGTAGCCAAGCCAGCCTTGGTGAGCAGAGGCCCGTGTTGTCGAGCCCATGCATAACTTCTTTCCTTGCCTCTGTGCTGCTTTCTTTGTACATGGGCTCGCTGATCAAGCACCGGGGTAAGTGGTGAAAGATGCTGACTGGCATCCACGGGATAGTTCTTCTCTTCCAGCTGACTGTTGATGTCCTCTGATGGGCATTTACATGGGTGGGCTATGGATATCATTACTGTCTGTTTCTATTCCCAGAGCTCCATCTATACCTCTCTCGCCCATGCTTTTTTTTTGTGTGTGTACAATTTTGTTCTCTCCAAGTTCCTGACCCATTGGCCAGCTGATAAGCCACTGTCTCTGAGTTGGTATAGAACCATTCCTTAGTCCATCTCTCTTTGTCTAGGGTAAATATAGATGTGGCACCCAAAGTTCTGCCCTCTCAGAGGACTTCCTTTCACCATTGTCTTTGTGTGCCACCTGTGAGTGGGATTGAGGTGAAGGGGCCGTCCAGTTTCTGCTGATAGGATGTACCATGCAGATCCATCTGTGAACCAGGCCCATGGTTTTTCTTCTTGAGAGGGTAGAAATCTAGAACTCCCTGTGAAGTTGGGGTGTGGGTTGAGAAAGCAGGGGAGGCAGCTGAGCAGATACCATGGGAGTCTCCGCCATGTGCATGTGGAGTGAGGAATCTGCAGGGGTTGGTCCAGGATGTCCATTTTGATATTAAAATGAAATGCTGCTGTGCAAAACCAATTTCATAGTAACCAATAAACCTAGAAACTTTTACTAAATTTCACGTGTCACCTTAGTATGCTGATCCAATGGTCAGTTTGCCATTGTCTTGGATTCTTGTGGGTCAGAATACTCTGGTCACTGGGTTGCACTGTGACTCACTGTGGCACTTGTGCCCACCTTGTTTCCAGAAATAAGTGCTGCCACTGGTCTTTACTAGTCCTGAATCTCGTGATTTCCACTGCGGTCGGGGAACTCAATTCCATTGTTAGTATTTCCCACTGTCATCTCTGTCCTCTAAAGGGTAGCCACCTTAGAGCTCTTCGAGATGCTGGGGACAAAGATACATCTTTCAGGCCTACCCAGGAGTGGTGGTTTAGGAGGTGGCTGATAGGTTGTCCTTTGTTGAACCATTCCAGCATTTCCAGTTTTGTGAGCTTTCAGGTCCAGTCCTCTGTGGCAGTGGTTCTCATCCTTGGCAGCACATTAGAGTGCCCCAGAGAGCTTAAATAAATTCTTATGTTCAGGCTGTACCCCAGACCAAGTAAACCAATTAAATCTTTGGGGGTAGATGCAGGTGTCCATAGTAGATGCAGGTGATTCTAACATGCCGGCAATATTGAGTACCACAGTAGTGATTCTCAAAGTGTGGGCCTAGACAGCAGCCTCAGCATCACTTGCCAACTTGTTAGGAATGCAAATTCCCAAGCCTTACCCCAGACCTACTGAATGAGAAACTCTGAGGATGGGACCTTGCAACTGTGTTCTTACAAATTCTTCAGTGATTCTCATGCGCACTAAAATTTGAGAACCACTGCTGTCTAGAGTATGCTAGGGAAATCCTAGTATTTTAACTTCATTAGCCAGGAGCCATGTTTCAGCTGTCCAGTCTAGCAAACTCCCAGGGGTTCGAACCTGTGGTCTCCCAAGTGCGGCATTGCGAATGTGAGCTGGAGACCTGCTTTTGAGGCCTGATTTGATTCTCAGGGGAGATTTTTCCCCCACTGCTTCATTCACTGACACCAAGGTGTCAGCTTTCCTTGCTACCCTCTCTCACTGGTTCGTTTCTCATTTATATATCCTTGGGGGTCCTAATTTAATGTGGATGGTCTCCTATTTGATAGTACACTATGGGCAGGCCCCAGGGTTGTCTCTTGATCCATTTCAGAAGGTCATTTGAAGGTCACCAAGAGTTTGGCATGTCTCTCCCCTCTCCCCCCAGGTTAAAGTCTCCTGAGTGCTTGCTTGTCTCTCTGGTTTCCTATTTTCTCTCTGTTCTCCTCTTTTATTTCTATTTTTAGTCTTTGAGTTTTCCTAATTTCTTGCAAATTTAGCTATATTGTATTGTAAAGGTATTTTATCTAGTATTTTTTGTTATCAATGGGAGAAATATGCAAGATATTTTGTCTGCCGTCTGTGAGAAATGGACAATGGAATTTTAATGAGTAATCTGCTTTTGAACTATAGATTTATTGCACTTTGACATGCAATATCCTAACTTAGTCTGCATGGCAAAGTTGGTCAGTATACTTTTTTTTTTTTTAAATAATGAAGACTTTCTTTTAAAAAGAAGTTTTAGGATTATGGCAAAATTGAGAGAAAAATATAGAGACATCCCATATCCTCCTATCCTCACACATGTACAGCCCCCCCATCAGCAACATCCAACACAAGAGTGGTATGTTTGTTACAATTGATGAGCCTGCATTGACACATCATTATCACCCAAAGTGATAGTCCATACTTTAAGTTAGGATTCACTTTTGGTGTTGTACATTCTATGGGTTTAGACGAATGTATGACAACATACACCTACCATTACAGTCTCATACAGAGTATTTTCACTGCCCTTAAAAGTTCACTGCGCTCTACCTATTCAACCTTCCTTCCCCTAAACCCCTGGCAACCATTGCTCTTTGTACTGTTTCCATAGTTTTGCCTTTTCCAGCTTTTCTTGTGGTTGGTGCTTTACAACCCTGGTGTCAGATGTATGACATAAATGTTAGTGCAGATCTTGGCTGCCATGCACATGATCTTCTTCTACCCTAAGATACGGGTGCAGTAGTTTACTGGCTGTTTTGTTAGTGATTCATTTCAAGTAGTAGAACTCTTTCATTGCTGTGTATAACTAGAGTGGTCTCCTTGAATGATTAGGGTTCCCTCCCAGGATAGGCTAGCTTGTGTTGTGGTAGCAAAGGCCATGAAAATCTCAGAGGCTTGTTTTCTCTTGCCGCAGGCCTAGGTGGCTCTTGAGGGCAGCTGACCTCAGCATTCCAGGCTGCTTCCATCTTAGGTGGCATTTCCATCCAGCATAGAGAGTGCTTTGGAGTGTCCTGGGGCAAGGGAAGAGAGTATGGAAAATTGCACATAAGTATACATACATCATTTCCACTTTCAGCCAATTGGCCGGAACTACTCACGTGGCCCCACCCAACTCTAAGAGGGCTAGAAAATGTTTTTGTGTCCAGCAAGGATGGGGAACTAACTGGATAGCACTAGTGTTATCTGCCACTTTTGCAGATTGACTTTGCCTAACTTATGCACAAAAGGGTATTTATTAGAAGGAAATGAGCTGGGTCAGAGGCTCCAAGAGAAGGTTTGGATTAGTCAGAACCTGGCAGCTCCATAGGGTCTCTGGACCAGGACTTTCCTGGAGTCTTGTCTGGGGATATTACTAGAATAAAAAAATGAACTTCATCTATTCCTTTACTCTGTGTGATCTCATTCAAAGTTCAGATTCCTGAGCAAGAGCCTTGCTGGCTGAACTTAGGTTGTGGCCTGCCCTTGACCCTTTCCGGTTTTGTATTTGGAGGGCAGAATGCCTGATTTGTCATCCTACAGACTGGGCACAGTGTAGGACATTTATTTCCCCAAAAGGAAGTTGAATGGTATTAGGACAAGGGACTGGATGGCTGGTGACCAAAAATGACAAATTTCTTTCCCAGTTGACATTTGTCGACATCTAATTTTAAAAAGTTCAGGAAGTTGATAAAGTTTATGTACCTAGCGCCTCCAGACTTTTAAATGACTGTTCATTATCTTTATCTTTAAGAGAAGGAATCCACCAGTTATAGGTTGGTTGTTTACATTTAGGCCTCAACAGGGAAGTGACAAGATAGCAGTCCTTGTTTCTCCCTGATTTAGTTTCAGGAGTTAGATGCCAATCACAGGTGCCAATTTGAATGCAGTTACCCAATTAACATGCAGAGAATTAGAGATCACTTTGATGTCTAGATGTCACCAAACAGAGCTGCTTACAGACAACCTTGGAAAGGACATTTTCAAAGTTACTAAATACAGAACAGAATTCTACTCTCTTGAAACAGTTTTACCGTCTTTTCCCCCTGGCTTCATTGGCCCTCCCTTATCTGTCTAGGGTGTCTACCTTCTTTTTTAACTAACACTTGTGGAAATGAGGATTTGAAGTTTCAAGTCGACAGATACGATTTTATTTGCCAAGGCTTCATTACATATAAGGATCCAAAGGAATCTAAGGTTTAATGCAAACAAAGTAGAACATGGATTTAAAAAGGGGATTATGAAGTTTACAGTGTTCTTACTTTATGTGCCCTAGCTATGTTTGGGACATTGAAAGTGGTGCTCCAAGAAACCACGTAGAACAAAGGCAGAGTGATAACAAGTTGAATTCTCTCTTCATTTAGGATTGCAGAATGCCTCTTATTTCAGGGATTAGGGAAGAGTACTGAACCGTATAGGATTTTAGAAGTTATATTGTTGATGTAATCACTGCTGCTGTGTCTCCCATTGGGAGTAGTTAAGTAGGGTTTAGATTTATACAGGGGTCCTCAAACTCTTTAAACAGGGGGCCAGTTCACCGTCTTTCAGACCGTTGGAGAGTGCAGTGCACATTCCACACATGCGCACTGTGGACCCGGGACGAGTTGGCTGCGAAGCAGGACAGGCAGTGGTGGCAAAAACACCGGGGGGCCGGGGAGGGGGGGGCGATAAATGTCCTTGATGGGCCGTATGTGGCCTGCGGGCCTTAGTTTGAGGACGCCTGGTTTAGAATGTCCTTTTAGCCTAGCAAAACACTGACCACAAGTAGGAAATGCATGATACTTTTTGGATGTGGAGATTAATTCAGTTTCTATATGTACATCTATTAATGTGGACATTTAATAACTATATTTTGAGGGTCAAGAGCTAGCAGATTATATCCGTGCAGGCATCAGAATGTAAGTTTTATAACTGCAGAACTTCCAAACTTTTGAGTTCTTCCCAGTTCATTATCTTCCTGTCTTTCTCTCTTGGACTTGAGACTCAGTTTAGAGCATGTGGCATTGAAGTACATTTGACCTTTTGGTATCAATCAGATGATTTCAGCTAAAGCCAAAAAAGCCTGGCTCCTTCTGGTCTCATTTGTTATGAAGTGACTTTTGATTTCAAATAAGTAGTTGGGGAAATGGCAGTACAGTCTTAAATTATTACTTTTGCCGTATTCAATGAACCAGTCGTGCCTGTTGTTGCAGAATAGTTTACATTAGGTTAATAGAACCAGTGATAGTGTGGATATACCTCGAAGCTTGATAATATTAGAAATAAGATTTAAAAACTGCTCCTTTTTCTTAGGGTTTTAAAAAAATGCACACTATGGTAGAATAATACCTGAGTTTCTGTCCTATTTTTATCTTTTTTGGTTTTCAATGTTAGAAGGCCAGGAGGATTTTTAGAGACTATACGAAACATGCATAAGAACAATATCCACGTGTTACTTAGAGTTTGAAGAAGAACTAAATGTGTTTTACTTTTCTCATTCTGTTTAGTATTGGCATTTTTCATATGCCATTGTACCTAGGTCAACAAAAACTTTTTTTTTTTTCTTCTTGGTATTTGTCAGTTATGTGTCGTATTTGTTCATTATTCTTAGTTTTCCTTTTTCATATTAATATTTCTTGAAATTTTTAAGATAACGGATGGAAAATCTGTACACAAGTAACCTTGCAGAGAACCATTACCTGTCGAGTACTGTTTGATGCTATCCAAAGTTAACTTTTGCAAGTGAGATGTGAGGTTGCTGTGGCATTACTGGAATAAATTATATGATGTGTGTCTATTTACAAGACACTGAGCTCCAAAGCAATTTCTATTATGCTGGAGGCAGTCCAGACAGTTTTATCACTTCAAGGGTCTGCAGCATTAAAATGTTTTAAATTTCCAGTGACGCTTACCGGTACAGAATACCAGTGGATTATAAAATGGAGAAACGCTGTAAATCCCTGCCACTAACTTTGTGAAGCAGAAAACCAGATCTGGGTTTTGAATTTCGTATGAGGTTGACTTTTTTTAATTGAAGTTTTTATTTTTGAGATAATTGTGGATTGACATGCAGATACTACATATACTTTGTCCATTTTCCCCAGTGGTAACATTTTGGAGAATTATAGTACAATATTACAGCCAGGATATTGACATTGAAACTGTTAAGTAATAGTACAATCTCATCACTGCAGGGATCCATCATATTGCCTTTTTATGACTGTCTACTTCCCCCTACTGCATGTTCCCTCCCCCCAACCATTAATCTATTCTCTGTTTCTATTTTTTAAATTTTTATTTATTATTTTAGAGTCACAGTCTTACTCTGTCACCCAGGCTGGGGTGCATAGCTCACTGCAGCCTTAAACTCCTGGACTCAAGTGATTCTCCTGCCTCAGCCTCCTGAGTAGCTGGTACTACAGTCCATTTCTATACTTGTGTCATTTTGAGAATGTTGTATAAATAGCGTGATATGGTATGTGACCTTTTGGGAATAGTTTTTGGATTTAGCGTTATTTTCTGGTGACTAATTTAGGTTGTATGTATCAGTAGTTCCTTTAAATTGCTCTATAGTATTCACTGGTATGGTTTTAGCAGTTTTTTTTTTTTTAACCGTTACCCATTGAAAGACATCTGGAGGCTGGGCGTGGTGGCTCATGCCTGTAATCCTAGCACTTTGGGAGGCTGAGGAAGAGGGATGACTTGAACCCAGGAGTTCTAGACCAGCCTGGGTGAGACCTCATCTTTACAAAAAATGAAAACAGTAGCAGTTCATGATGGTATGTGCCTGTGGTTTCAGCTACTCTGGAGGTGGTGGTAGGAAGATCCATTGAACCCTGGAGTTCAAGGTTATAGTGAGCTATGATCGATTTATTTAGATCCAGCCTAGGCAACAGAGTAAAACTGTATTAAAAAACAAAAAAGACATCTGAGTTGTTTCTAGTTTTGACAATGACAAATAAAACTGCTATACATATCTATTTACAGGTTTTTATGTGGATAAAAGTTTTCCTTTCTCTGGGATAAATGCTCAGGAGTGCAGTTGCTTAGTCCCATGGTAATTACATGTTTAGTTTTTCTAAAAAAGAAACTGCTAAACATACACTGGGGAGAAGAATCCTTATTCAGTAAATGGTGCTGGGAAAACTGGATAGCCACATATAGAAGATTGAAACAGGATCCATACCTTTCACCTCTCACAAAAATCAACTCACGCTGGGTAACAGACTTAAACCTAAGGTGTGAAACTATTAGAATTCTAGAGGAAAACGTTGGAAATACTCTTCTAGACATTGGCCTAGGCGAAGAATTTATGAAGAAGACCCCAAAGGCAATCACAGCAACAACAAAAATAAATAAATGGGACCTGATCAAATTCAGAAGCTTCCACACAGCCAAAGAAACTGTCACGAGAGCAAACAGACAGCCTACAGAATGGGAGAAAATTTTCGCAAGCTACACATCTGATAACAGGCTGGTAACTAGAATCTATTTAGAACTCAGGCAAATCAGCAAGGAAAAATCAAACAACTCTATCAAAAAGTGGGCAAAGGACGTGAACAGAACCTTTTCAAAAGACGACAAAATAATGGCTAACAAATGTGAAAAAATGCTCAACATCTCTAATCATCAGGGAAATGCAAATCAAAACCACAGTGAGATATTACTTACCTTCAGTGAGAATGGCCTTTATCAAAAAGTCCCCAAACAATAAATGCTGGCGTGGATGCGGAGAGATGGGAACACTCCTACATTGCTGGCGGGATTGCAAACTAGTGCAGCCTCTGTGGAGATACCTTAAAGAGATACAAGTAGAGCTACCATTTTATCCAGCAATCCCATTCCTGGGCATCTACCCAAAAGAACAAAAGACATTCTGTAAAAAAGACATCTGCACTCCAATGTTTATAGCAACACAATTCACAATTACAAAGATGTGGAAACAACCAAAGTGCCCATCAATACACGAGTGGATTAATAAAATGTGGTATATGTATACCATGGAGTACTATTCATCTATAAGAAACAATGGTGATATAGCACCTCTTGTATTTTCCTGGATGGAGCTGGAACCCATTCTACTAAGTGAAGTATCCCAAGAATGGAAAAATATGCACCACATGTACTCACCAGCAAATTGGTATTAACTAATCAACACCTAAGTGCACATATAGGAATAACATTTATTGGGTGTCGGGCAGATGGGAAAGGGGAAGAGGGAATGGGTATATTCACACCTAATAGGTGTGATGTGCACCGTCTGGGGGATGGACACACTTGGAGCTCTGACTTGGGTGGGGCAAAGGCAGTATATGTAACCTAAACATTTGTACCCTCGTAATATGCTGTATAAAAATAAATCAGCTGGCTGTGGTTGGTGGAGCTCTTCTGGATTCTTTATTTGGTTCCATGGATCCATGTATCCTATTAATAATGTGAAACAGTCTTCATTAATGTAGTTACATACGTCTTGAAACCAGTAAAATAATTCTAACCACTTTATTCTTTTTTTTCAAAATTGTTTTGGCTGTTTTAATTCTTTTGTCTTTCCATGTAAATTTTAGAGTAATCTTGTTGATATCTGCAAAGAATTGTGCCAGGATTTTGAGAGGAATTGCATTAAACTTGTCTTTCAATTTAGGGAGAATTGCTGTCTTCACTATGTTGAGTCTTCCTATCTATGTACATGGTATATCACTCCATTTATTTAGATCATTGATTCTTTAAACAGTATTGTGTGGTTTCAACATACAAATTCTATATGTGTTTTGTTAGATTTATACCCGAGTATTTAAATTTTTTAGTGATTGTAAATGGTGTTTTAAATTTCAGTTTCCATGTGTTCATTTCTAATATATAGAAATACAGTTGTTTTGGAATAGTGATATTGTATCCCTTGATCTTGCCAAACCCACTCACTTTCTAGGAGTTTTTTCCTCTAGATTGCTTGGGACTATGTAGACAATCATGTCATTTGCAAACAATTATTTTGTATTGGGCAAGTTGTGATAGTTTGTATTTTTTGAGGAGTTGCTTCATTGTGTAAGTGACAAAATTTATATGCATAGAGTTGTTCATAATATTCCCTTTATTATTATTTTGATGTCCACTCATTTTCTGTGCAATTTTTATCAATTGTTTATTTTTTAAATTCAGAAAAAAATTTAAATTTTTAATTGGCAAACAACTATATATTTATGGGGTACAGTGTGATGTTTTCATATATGTATACATTATGGAATGACTGTATCAAGCTAATTAACTTTTCTATTACCTCACATACTTAATTTTTGTTTGTATTGAGAACATGTAAAACCTACTGTTTAGGCAGTTGTGAAATATATATTATTATTAACTGTGATCACCATGTTGTGTACTAGATCTTAAAAACTTGTTCTTCCTGTCTAACTGAAACTTTGTACCCGTTGATCAACATCTCCCAGTTCTTCACCCCAACCCCAGCCTCTCGTAACTGTCATTCTACTCGGTATGACTATAAATTTGACATCTTAAGATTTCATGTATAATGGAGATCATGCAATATTTGCTTTTCTGTGGCTGAGAGAGAGGTGTTGAAGTTCATACCTGTAATTGTGTATTTGTCTGTTTCTCCTTCCAGTTCTGTTGGTTTTTGCTTCACATATTTTGTAGGTCTTTTGTTTGGTGATACTCATTTAGGATTAGTGTTTTTTCTTTGTGGATTGATCATTTATTTATTCATTCACTCATTCATTCTTTTATTCATGTATTCATTCATTCATTCATTTTATGTATTCATTTATCCGTCCGTCCGTCCGTCCGTCCGTCCGTCCGTCCGTCCGTCCGTCCGTCCGTCGACAGAGTCTCACTCTGTTGCCCTGGCTAGCGTGCATGGCGTCAGCCTAGCTCACAGCAATCTCAAACTCCTGGGCTCAAGCGATGCTCTTTCCTCAGCCTCCCAGGTAGCTGGGACTACAGGCATGTACCACCCTGCCCAACTAATTTTTTTTTATATGTATATTTTTAGTTGTCCAGCTAATTTTCTTCTTTTTTTAAAAAATTTATTTTTATTATTATTGTTTTCTACTCTCTTTTTTTTTTTTTAAGCAAAACCACATATGGTCAAGTGTCCTACTTTTTGAGTAGAGACTGGGTCTCACTCTTGCTCAGGCTGGTCTCGAACTCCTGAGCTCAAACGATCTGCCTGCCTTGGCCTCCCAGAGTGCTAGGATTACAGGCATGAGCCACCACAACTGACCCTTTTATTATTAATATTATATAATGTTTCTCTTGGTCTCTGGGAATTTTCTTTGCTTTGAAGTCAACTTTAGTCATATTAATATAATCATTCCTATTTTCCCTTTGATTACTGCTTTATGATATTTTTTGTCTTTTTTCATAACTAAAAATTTATTTTTTAATTCATAATTAGTTATATATGGGATATTTTCCATTTTTTAATTTTCAATCTATCACTGTATTTGATGTTTCTTGTATACAGTCCATAGTTGAGTCATAATTTTTTCTTCCACTGTGCCAATCTGTTTTTTTAATTGTTGTATTTAGATCATTTACATTTAATTTTTTAGTTTTTGCTTTGACCTTTAAGGATAATTTAGAAAACTTAATAGGAGAAGGAAAGCTTATTGTATTTACCTGCACTTTTTTCCTACTGTATTCTTCCTGTCTGATATGCCAAAGTTTCTTCTTTTATCGTATCTTTTCTCGTTAGAATATGTACTTTAGGCATTCTTTTAGAGTAGTGTGCTGGAGACAATTTGTTGTTTTTAATAGGTAAAAAAAAAATTGCTGAACATTAGTGAGAATTTCAGATGATTCAATGTAGTATTAGTGGATGATCAGTAAAGGTCAGAGGAGGAGGAGACTGTACAGAAGTGACCTGTTGCAAAGGCTAATGCTACATGATTACTTTTTCCTCCTTAACCACTTCATCTACAGCAGTGGTCCCCAACCTTTTTGGCACCAGGGACTGGGTTCATGGAAGACAATTTTTCCATGGACACGGGATGGGGGGGGTGCCCATAACTTAAAACCATTATTTTAAGTGTTATTTCACCATCTTCAAAGACACCCGACATTTCACGAGCATTTTTAGAGAAGTGGTTTCATGAGCTCTCACGGCCTGAGATGATTCTCATGGAGATTTCTGTGTGGATGCCTAGCTAAGGGGTTATTTCGGAGAAGTCGGTCCTAGAGCCTTTAAAATAACCATTCTTTAAAGAATTATCTCGCCATTGATCAGCATTACTTCAAGAACGGCGGCCCCTTTCACCACCCTTTCACGAATAATTTTTTGGAGCTGGCCTTTGTGAGAGGTGGGAAGTGCGGGTCCTGGGTCAGTCCTTCCCTCTAGCTGGTTACCCTGAGAGATGAGAAGTGCGTGTACACAAGACGGGTGAAAAGTGCGGATCCTGTTTCAGTCTACTGAAACAGGATCCGCACTTTTCACCCTGGTCTTCAGACTGGTTCGATGACCCAGCTCGGAAGGGGAAACGGTTCTGGGAGACAAATCTAGGCCTAGGCATGGTCACCTGGGTTTTTCAAGGAGTAGCTAGCACCAGTGTTGAAAAAAATCATTATTTTAAGTGTTATTTCACCATTTTCAAAGACACCAGGCATTTCACCAGTATTTTTAGAGGAGTGGTTTCATGAGCTCACGGCCTGAGATGATAATCTCTTAGGTAAAAGCGGGGGTGCTGGTGAGCACCCACACCCCACACTGCTTCCCTGTCCCCCCTTGCCAGCTCCAATGGGGGTGATGGCGAGGGGGGGTGTAGGGAAGCGGTGTGGAGAGAGGTGGAGCTCAGGCAGTGATGCACTGCCCTGTTTTCCTAACAGGCCACAGACTGGTACCAGGCCGCAGCCCAGGGCTGGGGACCGCAGATCTAGAGGATTCATTTGCGTGTTAGGCATTGGGTTTTGAGAGTTACACATTTGGTACATCCATGCAGTGGAATACTATTCAGCGGTAAAGAGGGATAAACTATTGAGACATGCAACCACATGGATGAATCTCAGATGCATTATGCCTGGTGAAAAAAGCTGAACAGAAAAGAATATGTAGTATATAATCCCATTTACATAAACTTTAGAAAATGCAAACTGATGAAGAAAAGTAAATTGGTGGCTGTCTGGGGAGAAGAGAAATGGAGTGGAACAGAGGGATGTTATAAAGGGACCTTGAAGAGATGGTGGTGGTGATTTCACAGGCATATACATATGCCAGATGTATCTAATTGTATACTTTAAATATATACAGTTTGTTGCATGTCAGTTATAACTCACCAGAGCTTTAAAAAAAAATACATTAGCCAAGTGTTCCTTCAGTACATGACTATTGTGCAGCTACCCCACCTGTATCTTCAACTTTTCCATACTCTTGTTTACAAAATGATATCTGTGATTGCATGTTTAGATGTTGTGGCATTGTCAAATTGCTTTGAAATTTTTAAATGCTTTCTTTCAGTTTTTAAATTAATGTCTTTATCGATGGTAAGAAATAGGCTTGCCTGTGCACCACACTTTGAGTCACACTGTTTTAGAGTAATGTTTCCACACTGTTTTGTGTAAAATTTTTTTTTTTTTTCCTGCTCAGAGCAGAGCCATTCTTTTTCTCTCTCTGACATACTGAAACCATTCTTCATGGTCCTACTTCGTGGTCATGCTATGACTTGATTCACCTGTGTTCTGGTGTATACATTCCGGCAGTGCGGGTATGTGATTTTCTTAGCATGACTCCTAGGAAATTAACTAGATGTGATAAAAATATGCTGAGTTTCAAAGTGGATTATACTGAAACTTTGGTGTAACATTCCCACTCTCAGAGTTTTGAAGGAATCATGTAAAAGTTTAATGCAGTATAAGAACTTTTCAAACTGTGGTGTGCTAGAGCATACCAGGGATGTGGCATGGTTAAAATCTGCGTCCAGATCCTGGCTAAGTGAGATGGATAGCTTGGGGCCAGTTTCTGGAACCTTTCTCAGCCTCTGTTTATTTCTTTCAAGATAGGGCAGCAGTTGCCTCACAGGATCAATGATGTAGTGAAAATGCTTTGCAAACTGAAAAGTGCTATATGTATATAAGTTGATTTTACTGGATATATTCTTAACCTTTATCTGGGAGAGTTACTATATTTTTCTTCAGGAATAAGGCCCATATTTTGAAAATAATTTGGAAACTAGTTCTTAAAAATGATAAGTCTTACGGAGTGTCTTGCTTTCTGCATAGAGTTAAAGAACTGAGAAATACACCTGAAATAATATACTTTTTTCTTTTTTCAGGCAATTGTTCTCTTAACTGAATTAATTAGGGAAAACTTCAGGAATAGCAAATTAAAACAGTGCCTTTTACCAACCCTCGGGGAGCTGATCTATCTTGTAGCCACCCAGGTGAGACTGTCTGATTAACTTTATTGCTGTTTGACATGTCTGACATATCCAGGCTGACAAGTATAATGTCTTATAAAAGTTTTTGACTTTGCCCCTTGGAGCATGCCTAAGGAACTTAGAAATTTTACCTGTGGGGCAGAGAATTTCTCAGTGTTTCTGTCTCTGTCTATCTCACCCTGTCTCTCTTCTTCCCTCCTTCCCATTGCCTCTTTTTCTTTAAAGTGTAGGCAGTTTGTAGGCCATATTTTAAAACCAATGGACTGAAAGACCCCATAGTACTCCTCATCTTTGAAGTTGCTACCGTCTTTGACTCCATGAGACAAGAGGAGACCATTGGTTCTCCCAGTATAAAAGCTCCATTTCAGTTTAAACAGGACACTAATTTGTGAAAATGTAGCTTTTAATATGCATTTGAGATGGCAGAGTTTGACTTTTTATTTCTGAAGTTAGGATATGGAAGTGCAACTGAAGTCAGCAAGGGAAAATTTATTCCATTAATTTTTAGGAATATTATTGAATAGATAATGCTAAATTATGGGTTAGTCATTTCATGTGATACTCTGAGAGTTGTAAATAGTGGTAAGTTTTGGTTCTAGAACTTGCTCAAATGTTATATAACCCAGATATCCTTAGTATCTAAATTCAGCTAACTTTCTAGACAACCATCAGTTTAAGACAACTACCATTAATTGTTATAAAACATCAGTAGTTTAAACTGCTTATCTCTATAATTAGTATTGATAGCTGGGACAGCAAATTTCTCTTCCTTGTTCTTCTTTTTCATGACTGTCTTGGCTACCGTGTTTCCCCAAAAATAAGACAGGGTCTTATATTTATTTTTCCTCAAGAAGACACTCTAGGGCTTATTTTCAGGGGATGTGTTATTTTTTTTAAGTATGGTACAACAATCTACATTTATTTAAATATAGTTGTCTTCTGGAACATCATCATAACTCTCCAAACCCTGAATTCCATCCTGAATTTCTTGTGACTCTATTTCCTTTAGAACCATTGGCCCCTTATGTCGAGCAATAGAGCTCTCTTGGGGCAGATGAGAAGGGCTGCTCTTCTTCTTTACCACTCCTCGATGAAATGCATGGGCTGTGCAGCTGTGTAGCCACGCCCATCACTAGGTCTTATTTTCCAGGTAGGGCTTATATTGTGCAAATGCTTAGAAATCCTGCTAGGGGTTATTTTCGGGGAAACATGGTATTCCTGGCCCCTCGCATGTCAGGATAAATTTTCAAATCAGCTTGTCCAGTTCTACAAATCATCTTTTTTAAAAACTATATATTGATTATGCAGATAAATTTGAGAACTGATAGCTTTATGATTTTGAGTCTCCCAAAGCATGTTTGGAATTGTACTGAATCTGTATATATATATATATATTTTTTTTTTTTGAGACAGAGTCTCACTTTATTGCCCAGGCTAAAGTGAGTGCCATGGCGTCAGCCTAGCTCACAGCAACCTCAAACTCCTGGGCTCAAGCAATCCTGCTGCCTCAGCCTCCCAAGTAGCTGGGACTACAGGCATGTGCCACCATGCCCGGCTAATTTTTTTGTATATATATTAGTTGGCCAATTAATTTCTTTCTATTTATAGTAGAGATGGGGTCTCCGCTGAGCTGGTCTTGAACTCCTGAGCTCAAACGATCTGCCCACCTCGGCCTCCCAGAGAGCTAGGATTACAGGCTTGAGCCTCCGCGCCCGGCCTGAATCTGTATATTGATTAAGAAAGTATTGCTATCTTTATGATATTTAGTTCTTCATGCATAAAAAATAGCGTATTTATATATTTATTTAAAAAAATAATCCCATTACAATTATTTTATTCTGTCCAGAAAGCTTTTTTGCATCTATTTTTGGTTGTATTTATTCTCAGGTAATTTTCTATTTCAAAGAGGCAACATATTCATGAACCTAGAAGACAAGGCAATAAAGAAAGGTATATAGGCCAGATGTGGTGGCTCATGCCTATATTCCAAGCACTCTGGGAGACTGAGGTGGAAGGATTACTTGAGGCCTGGAGTTCAAGACCAGCCTGGGCAACATAGGGAGACCCTGTCTCTATAAAATAATAATAGTAAAAAAATTAGCATGGTGGCACTCATTTGTACTCCTAGCTACTTGGGAGGCTGAAGTTGGAGGATTGCTTGAGCCCAGGAGTTTGAGGCTGCAGTCGGTTATGATTGTGTCACCGCATTTCAGCCTGGGAAACAGAGTGAGACTCTGTCTTCTTGGGGGGAAAAATGTTTTAAAAAAAAGGAAAGTCTTTTTCTGGTTTTTGTACCACATCCAGTTCCCCAATAACCATTATAATTATGTTCTTATATTTAGAGTTAATTTTGTACATATAAGCAAATATAATTGTGGATTCTTATTTTGTATCATTTTATACAATAGGTAGAAACTTACTTTTTTCAGTTAATAATTATTATATACTATTAAAAATAATATACGGAGATACATACACTGGAGCTATTTCTTAATAATTAACATTGGATATAGTAATCACTACTTACAGTTTTCTTCCTCCCTCTTTTTTCTTGTGTGATGTACATTATGTACCAAGTTTTCTGAAAGGTACTTTTCCTTGGATTTCTCTCGGGATGGGGCTGGAGAATTTATTTCTACTTTACCATTACCTTGGACCCTCAAGGCCTTGACATCCAAATTTAAATTTGCCAAGTTTTTCAGGCCCTCAGAGTAATATAAAACTTCAGTGCTAAGTTTATCCCATGCTTGCAATTACCTAATTTTTTGGTTATTTTTTTTGTTCTTGTCAGATCTTTGGTGCATTTTAAGGATGTCAGAATAAAACCAGTTACTTTCATTAGAAGAGTAGTCAGTTACCTGGTCTGCCATCTTGTCAGTTATATCAGTAATAGGAGTCTAGTCTAAATTCTTTTCTTTTTTGGGGGAGGGTGGCCTTTTTCTTTAACCTCCCTCCTCCCATGCCTCACCAGCTTTTTTTTTCTTTTTAAAATTTTTAATTATTATGGGTACATAATAGTTGTATATCTTTATAGAGCAAGTGTGATGTTTTGATACAGGTATACAATGAGAATAATCAAATTAGGGTAATCGGGGTATCCATCTCCTTGGGCATTTATCATTTCTTTGTGTTAGGAGCATTCCAATTCTACTCTTTTAGTTATTTGAAAGTATACCATAACTTATTGTTGACTGTAGTCACCCTGTTATGCTATCAAATATTATTCATTCTATCTAACTATATTTTTGCACCCATTAACCATCCCCACTTTATTCCTCCCTCCTCGCTAGCCTTCCCAGCCTGTTAACCATCATTCTACTCCCTGTCTCCATGAGATCAATTGTTTTTAACACTTAGCTCCCCCATATGAGTGAGAACATGTGAAATTTGTCTTTCTGTGCTTGGCTTATCTCACCTGAGCATATAACATAATGTTCTTCAGTTCCATCCACATTGTTGCAAATGGCAGGATTTCATTCTTTTTTGTCGCTATATAACATTCCATTGTGTATATGTACCATGATTTCTTTATCCATCTATTCATGGATACTTAGGTTCATTCCAAATCTTGGCTATTGTAAATAGTGCTGCAGTAAACATCAGAGTGCAAATATCTTTTCCATATACTAAATTCCCCTCCTTTGGTTATATACCCAGCACTCACCAGCTTAATTGATGTATAATTGGTATACAATAAACTACATATATTTGAAGATCACAATTCAATGAATATTTATGTATACACCTATGAAATGATCACCACAATCAAGATAATGAATATATCTGTCACCTCCAAAAGTTTCCTTAACATGCTTTGTAATCCTGTCTCCATGTAACCACTGATTTGCTTTTTGTCATAGAGACTAGTATGCATTTTTCAGAATCTTATGCACATAGAACCAGAATCTTGTTCCTGCTTGTTTCTAAAAGTAGGTCTAGAGAATCATTTTCCATGATATATACTTTAATTATATACAAGCTGGCTATTTTAATAAAGGGATGGTTTTTGAGGCCATGACATTTGACTGCATCTTATGATGTCAAACCAGAAAAGGAAGTTCAGTCTCTGGATCTACAAAAGTAACTTTCCATGAGAAGAAAGCTTTTGTGGAATTGTCACTTGAATGTAGGTAAACCTTAAAATCTCAGGTCAGGCTGACCTGGTGGAACTGACCGGAAGTGATAGTGTACACCATATATAAGACACAACCTAAATCCTGCCCTGTTGGCTCTCTAGTGATACCCTAAGGTTCCAAGCTTAGGGATAGAACGCCAGCCTGAGATTCTGCAGAGGATATTGATGAGGCAACATATTTTCAGCTTGTGTATCTTCTTACTCTTGTCAAGGATACGTATCACCTGGAGTCCAGGTATTCTTATTTTGTCTTTGTAAATCCAGCTTCTAATGAGGAGAAAGCGAATGTCAGCAGGGCTGAATTGTATCGTAAAGTCCAAGTAAAAGGATGAAAAAAAAGGGTCTACTGGACTGAGTGACCTGAAAGTCACCAGTAATTCAACAAGAGTTTTATATATTTATTTATTTTACCCGGAGTTAGGGAGGCAGAAATTGTCAGCTTGGAGTGGTTTGAGGATTTAGAGGGAAGTGAGGAAGCTGAAAAGGTCAGTGTAAAGTGAGGATGGTTTTGACAAGGGGACAGGGGCTGAAAACGGTCTGTCTTGTTTTCAAAATGGGAGACAGTGACCCTATTCAAAGGGAAATGTAAGAGATCCAGTGGAGATAAGACTAAGGAATGACCCTGAATAAGGTGGGGGTGGGAGTAAGATCCTGAGCCAGAGTGGAGGAGCCTGTCCTGTCACAACCATTGGGTAGAAGTGGCAGATGGCTTCAGGTGTGGGTGAGTTTGTTGTTCCTTTCTCAGGACTTCCATCATCTCTGTGGAGGTGGCAGGTAGGGGTGGGGGTGGGAGGGTCAAAGGTTTGTAATAGGCCTCTTAGATAGGGAGTTGATCGGAGAAACAGGAGTGATGTTGAGGGTCTCCTGGGATTGTGGACAGTAAGTTAGTATTGGACTCTGTGCTCTGTGGTGCCTCCTTCTGTAAGGGCCCAATTGCCTGAGTGCAGGGCTAGAGAAAATAAACGACTGTTCAGATTTTTGGGAGGAGCGATTAAATGGTGGGCCAGGGACTCTCAGTGTTTGTAAGGGAAGTGGGTGACAGACTGGGCAAGAGGAGAGGGATCTGGGGAGAGGGGACAGAGCCCAGTGACATTAAAGGCTGTGGTGGGCGTTTTGAATAAGTGAACTGGAAGGGAAGAAAGTTGTGTTTGGAAGTTAAATTTAGCTGTCAGTTACTGATTTTTGAGTTGGAGCAGCTTCTGATCGCAACATCCAGGCCAGGGCGTGACTGTATGTGCAGTTGTGTGATTATGCGAGAGTATAGTTTTAATGGGTTACAGTTCTCATCATGGGTATAAAATACTTTTGGATCTGTAATGTACCAGTTCTATCATTTGGACAATCTTAAGTATTTTCTCTAAGTAAAACCTAATTTTTTTCTGCTTTAAAAAGATTAATATTTTTCACCTTTCTGTGTGACACCTAGTTTATTTTGTGTTTTATTTGATAGGTTGCAGGAGTGTTCTTGTGGTTATTACACCAATTTGGTTAATCTTCTGTGAGAGAATTGTCACTGATTCATTAAGATCAGTGTACCTGGTGATCTCATTTGCTCATTTTTATTAATATTTAGCACGGCGTTTTACTAGATAGCATATTGCCTTTCACTTGTGCTTATAGGTTATCTTGAGATACTACTCAAAGTTGTGTTTTTTGTGCTCTGAAATCATTCCAGACAATGTAATACTTTTTAGGTAGGGGTATCTATGTTATCATCTACAATTTTCAGTAGAATTTTTTTTAAATAAATCAGGCCATTTTGTCTCAATTCTTTTTATCTAGCTTCTAATGAAAGGATATCATCAATATCATAATATAGTGAGAATAATATAATATTATAACATAATATAGTGAGAATAACATAATATAGTGAGAATCAGAAGAAACACCTTGTACGTACAATGCAGAAGACCCTTGATCTGGTCTTAATTGTTAGGTTGTAAGGAATACTTTAAGTAGACTATTAAGAAGTTTTAAATAGTTTATATATTTGGAACTATGACTTTTTATTGAATGGGTTAATATCTTTTGTGCTGTTAGCTTCACTGCCTTTTTTTCCCCACTTCATTCTAGGAAGAAAAAAAAAAGAACCCTAGAGAATGCTGGGCTGTTCCCTCTGCTGCATACACAGTGCTAATGAGGTGCCTTCGGGAAGGGGTAAGGCTCCTTTGTTGTCCTCTGTAGACACCCGCAATTGTAATAACCCTTCAGGCACTGTATGAGGATTGTAGCCTGCAGCAGTGCAGGGAGCTTGTCAACCAAGTATTGCTCCTGAATTTAAATAATTCCGACAGCCCACCATGAGCAAGTGACCTACAGTGGAGCAAGTGTAAAAAATGAACCAGCTTTCTCATTCACATATTTAAATGTCTTGCTTTTTAAAAGATGATGGCACATACAAACAACATAACCAGCTTTTAATAGTATATTCTTAATTATCTCCCCCCCTTTTAAGTTACTGATACACGGGTTTAGTAAGCAAGGTATATGCAGAGAATTTTCCATGAGCCTGAGACACTCATGATTATCTTGTCAGGTTGCCATTTTGAGGTTCAGAAACAGGGAAGCTTCTAGTATCCATTGATTTTAATATTAAGTAGTATTTATTAGGCGATGTGATTATTCAGTTTAGTCACATTTCTTAGGCTGTTGTTAATGGCTGAAAACCAACCAGCTGGCCAATCAACCACCTCATATATATGTAGTTCCTGTGGGTAGCTATGTAAAGGATTTAGTAACTGACCTGAAAGGTTGCTATTTTCTGTTTGCTTTAAACCATTTGACATTGTTTCACCCAAGGCAAAGCCATAGGCTAAAAACATTCCTTAAGGAATGAAAAAGATATATCAGGATAAACATCTTTCTTTCGAGTGCATTATTTCCTACATTATATGGTAACAGAATAATGTTCCTTATGTAGAAAGCTCTCCAAAGTTTTCCCCTCGTGATGCTGAAGTGAAATTTGAACACTTCCTATTCTGTTTGAATGCTTAATCATTTGTTATTATGAGATGTGATCAAATAATTGAATTGTGCTTTATCAATAATATGAGAATTAAAGCCATTTTCACCTATTGTCAAAAGACAGGTTTGGATTCAACATTCAGGGCTTCAAACTAGGCACATTTGGAGGCACACAGATGAAGAAGGTGAAGTGCCTGTTTTAGACACTGATCTCACCTATTGTGAGAGCTAAGATTAATATGTCAAATACATAAATGCAAAAGAGCAAGATGTAGGACCTCAAGGGAAAAAGGAGTTTTCTAGGGATCAGTTTGACAGTATAAAAGTAATTCTATTGTGTTGTGATAAACATGGGGGTGCAGTTATCTCTTCAATATACTTATTTTCTTTCTTTTGGATATATACTGAGCAGTATGATTGCTGGATCATATGGTGGTTTTGTTTTTAGTTTTTTTGAGGAACCTCTATAGTGTTTTTCATAATGGTTATACTGATTTACATTCCCCAAAACAGTGTATAAGAATTCCCCTTTCTCTACATCCTCACCAGCATGTTATTTTTTTTTAATCTTTTTGATGAAAGCCATTTTAACTGGGATGAGATGGTATCTCATTGTGATTTCAGTTTGCATTTCCCTGATACTAGTGATGTGTCAAACATTTTTTCATATACCTGTTGGCCATTTGTATGTCTTTTGAGAAATGTCTATTCAGATCCTTTGCCTGTTTTTAATCAGTTTATTATTATTTTTTTCTGTTGAGTTCCTTTTATATTCTGGTTATTAATCCCTTAGCCAAGATATGAAATCAACTTAAGTGTCCATGAACAGGTAAATGGATAAAGAAAATATACTTCTATTCAATATAATACTGGAAGTCTTATCCAGAGCAGTCAAGCAAGAGGAAGGAAATCGAGGCTATCCAAATGGGGAAAGAAGAGGTCAAATTATCTCTTTTTGCTGATGATCTGATCTTATATCTAGAAAATCTCAAGGATTCTGCCAACAGACTCCTAAAACTGATAAATAAATTCAACGAAGTCTCAGGTTACAAAATCAGTGTACAGAAATCAGTAGCATTCTTATATGCCAACAACAGTCAAGCTGAGAATCAAATCAAAGACTTAATACCTTTCACAATAGCAACAAAGAAAATAAAATACCTAGGAATATATTTAACAAAGGAGGTGAAAGACCTCTACAGGGAGAACTACAAAACAGTAAGGAAATAGCCGAGGATGTAAACAGACAGAAAACCACATCATGCTCATGGATCGGCAGAATCAACATTGTTAAAATGTCTGTAATACCAAAAATGATTTACAGAGTCAATGCAATCCCTATTAAAATACCAACATCATTTTTTGCAGATCTAGGAAAAATAATTCTGTGGTTTGTATGGAGGCAGAGAAGACCCCATATAGCCAAAGAAACCTTAAGCAAAAAGAACAAATTGGGAGGCACACTTTACCAGACTTCAATCTATACTGGCAATAGAGTTACTTTTACACTGTTACTATATAAGGCTATAGCAACCAAACCAGCATGGTATTGGTATAAGAAGAAAGATATAGACCAGTGGATCACAACAGAGAACCCAGATAAAAACCATCCTCATTTTACTGTCTGATCTTTGACAAAACAGACAAAAACATACACTGGGGAAAATAGTCCCTATTCCATAAATGGTGCTGGGAAATTTGGATGGCCAGATGTAGAAGGATCTGTACCTCTCATCCCTCACAAAAATTAATTCACAATGGATAACAGACTTAAACTTAAGACATGAAACTATAAGAATTCTAGAAGAAACTGTTGGAAAAACTCTTACAGATACTGGCTTAGGCAAAGAATTTATGAAGATGACCCCCAGAACAATCACAGCAACAACAACAATAAATAAATGGGACCTGATCAAATGAAAAAGCTTCTGCACAGCCAAGGAAGGAATCAATAGAGTGAACAGACAACCTACAGAATGGGAGAAAATATTTGGATGCTATAGTATTAATATATATGGAATACAATGGAATATTTTTTAGCCATAAAAAAGAATGATATCCTGTTATTTGTAACAACATGGATGGGGCCTGGAGGACATTATGTTAAGTGAAATAAGCCAGGCACTGACAAATATTGCATATTCTCATGTGGGAGCTAAAAAATTTGATCTCATGGAACTGGAATTGTGGTTAAGAGGCTGGGAAAGGTATTGTGGAGGGGGAAATGAAAACGAGTTGGTTAATGGGTGCCAAAATGCAGTTAAATAGAAGGAATTTGTTCTAGTGTTTGATAGCATAATAGAGTGACTATAGTTTTCAGTAATTTATTGTTTATTTCAAAATAGCTGGAAGAGAAGATTTGGAATATTCTCAAACAAATGCTAGATGTTTGAGGTGATGCATATGTATCCAATTACTGTGACTTGATCATTAACACATTGTATGCATGTATTAAAATGTCACATGTACCCCATAAATATGTACAGTTGCTTCAAAAAATTCTACAAACTCTTAATCTTCAATTTTTAAAACTTTAGATATTAGAGTAAAAGATGATTAATTCTAATCCCTGAGGTTGTATCTTTTATCTAAAATCTCTTTCCTGCCCCTCCTCTCATTTTTCATTGGGCACAGAATATGAAGAATAATGTTTTATGTTCATGTGTATTGTTATTATCACATAATTGTTAATAACTATAAAATAATATAGTTTTGTATTTTAGTAACATAGTTGCCTTTTATTGCCTTGGTATATGTGGCAAGTCTTGCATGTTTTTCGGGAATGTCTAACGCTCTATAATTTGTAAAAATTTTATATCATGTATTTGAAAAGCAGTTAAGCATGTGGTTTGGCAGCATATACACTGACATTGTCCATACGAAACAGATAAATTAGGTGGTGATTATTCATAAAAAAGACTTTCTTTTTTTACAAAAACAATTATAGCAGTTCTTAAAATAGCATATTTGTCTAATGCATTCAAGGCATAGTTTAGGTAAAATAATTTTTAAGCCTTTTATCTTCAACAATTTAAAAACTTTTTTCTATGTAGAGAACCATTTTTTCAGAACTTACTGAGATTTCTGAATGTAGGTTCTTGTGAAATATACCTCATGTACAGAAAAGTATATAAAATGTATATATATATATATAGTTGAAAATACTCTTTTTAAGAGGATGTAGTTTCTTGTGAAATTTACCCCATGTACAGAAAAGTATAACTTTGACTCAAACTGCATAAAAGCAAATCGTGTAACCAAAATGTTTGTGTCCCCCTAATATTCGAGGGAAAAAAAAAACAAACAAAAACTCCCACGTGGGCAGATAACCTAGAGAATTCTCTCTCCTTTCTGGACTGCCTCTTGTCCTTTCTTTCGGGGTGTAACCATTATTTTTTGGTG
Source organism: Mirza zaza (assembly GCA_008750895.1). Classification (NCBI taxonomy): domain Eukaryota; kingdom Metazoa; phylum Chordata; class Mammalia; order Primates; family Cheirogaleidae; genus Mirza; species Mirza zaza. The sequence goes on along the minus strand of VSMD01049584.1, from coordinate 7,753 downwards.
ATAAAGATTCCCAAGTTTTTCTTTATAGTGTTTCCATCTTTGAAGTATTGCTAAACATTAAATTTATTGATTCTTAATGCTGAACTATTTGTAAACAGAATGGCACCGTACTCCTTGCAGACTTAACTCTTTTGCTTAAAGCTAGGTTGAGATTGATACTGCTGATTATGTAAACTATAACTCATTTGTACCACTGTATGTTGTTGGAATATGCCCCTCTCTCTGTATATATGTATGTGTGTGTATGTATACACACCCATGTATATACACCAGCAGGTTATGTGAGTACCCATTAATCTCACATCTTCTTGAATGTTTGGCATAGTCAGACTTTAAATCTTTGTCAATCTGATGGGCATTAAGTGGTTTCTTAAAATAGTTTTAATATGCATTTCTCTGGTTACTAATGAGGATCACCATCTTTTTCTGTTTGGTTTTTTGGGTTTCCTCTTTTGAAATGTGCTTATCAAGTCTTAAACCTGTTTGTTGTGTTGCTTTGTAGGAATTCTACCCTTTATAACCTATTGTAAATAAAATGTTTAAACATTAGAAAAGGAGAGAAAACTGTAATGATCACCTTTGTTTTCATCACATAGATTCAACAGTTGTCAACATTTTGCCCTATTTGCTTTGATGTAGTGTATGTGTGTATCCATATGCATGTGCATTTATTCATTTATTTTCTGAATGGTTTGAAAAAATTACAGATGTCATGGCAGTCCACCTATAGGAATTTTATATGTATTCTGGATATTAATCTTTTTGTTGTTGATATGTGTTGCAGATACTTCCTAATTTGTGGCTGGGCCTTTCGTTTTCTTTACAGTGTCTGTTGATAGGCAGAAGTTCTTAATTTTAATGTAGCTAAATTTATCAGTGTGTCGCTTTATGATTTGTACTTTTTGTGTCTAAAAAATGTTTCCTGCCTCCAACATCATTAAGATAGTCTCTTGCATTTTCTTCTGAAAGTTTTATTTTTCCTTTTCCCACTTAGAACTTTTTTTTTAAATTTTTTTATTTTGGCATATTATGGGGGTACAAATTTTAAGGTTTCAAAAAATGCCCTTCCACCCCCTCCCCCCACAAGTCTGAGTTTCCAGCGTGACCATCTTCCAGATGGTGCACATCTCATTATGTATGTATGTACCTGCCCCCCTCCTCCCCTCCCCCCTCCACTTAGAGCTTTTATTGGTTGTTTTTTGTTTGTAGTGCTATGTATAGGGTCTGTGCACCTCTCTTCCTGGACTGTGGTTTTGTTGGCCTCTTCATCTGTCTCTCTGCCATGCCATCTAAATCAATAGTCTGGCTTTTTAATATATGGGAAGTTTCGCCCTACCAATATAATCTTTTTTTGAGAGTTTCTTAGCCATTTTTGCTCTTTTTCCCTTGTGCATAATTTCTCCAATCAGCTTTTTGAGTTCACCTGTTGGGATGTTGATTGAGAATACATCTATAAATACATTTGAGGAGACTTAATTGATATTAGCATAAAATGGAAAGCCTTCTCAATGAAAACATTAACAGTAAGAGAATGACACATTTGATTTAAAAAAAAAACTGGGGTAAGATGACAATTGATTAAAGTTCAGCTAATGTGTTTATTAAGTTAATACTCTCTAGTTAGAGGTCCAATTCTTTACAGTTAAAATTTATGAAACATGTCTACATATATTATATACTGGCTGGGTACGGGAAAGGCACTGTCCCGTCTTTATTTATTGGGAAAGAGAAATGTTTTTTTTTTAATCCCTAGTTCTGTACTTCAGCTTTCATTGTTGTTTTGTAACTTCATTTGCTTTGTTTGTTTCTTGTGCCATTAGTAAGTCATTAAAGGCTGTGAACTTCCCTTTCAATCTTGTGTTAGCTATAGCCCATTAGTTTTGACATTGGTGTTTCCATTATTGTTATTTTATAGATAGTCCCTATTTCTAATTTTAAATTTTGTCTTCAATTTGGGTTGTTTATGAAACCCTTTCAGGTGGGATTTTATTGCTTTTTTTCTTGCCTTTGTTGAAATAAAGTTGCAGTGCCTTATCAAAGTGGTCTGTTCTATTTATCTCTTTTAAAAAAATTGTGGTGATAGGTGTAACATAAAATTGACCATTTTAACCATTAAATGTATAGTTCTGTGGATTAGTATGTTTAAATTGTTGGGCTATTTCCCTTGTTTTTACATCTATTGAGATGTTCTTTTATTTAACTTATTTCCCCCTTTTTTCCTCACATTCAAAACCTAGAAGTGTGCCTTGTTGAACATGGGCTATTGATTCTGGTTGTTACCCCTTTTCTTTCTCCTTCCAATCTCTGCATTGGGAAGAAAACAATGTGGAAATTTTACTTCTTCATTTTATTGATATGTAGACCTCTTCTTAGAAGGCAATTTTAGTTTTAAATTATTTTTCTGTTATTTATAGAAAACTAGCTTTGTCATGGGATGTTTATAAACATTATGGGAATGAAGGGTTTTCTAGCCAGATAACTTGTGTCAATGGAAAATAACTCAAATTCTTTGAAATAAAGAGTTTTTTTCTGAGTCAAATATGTGCTACCATGGCTGGGAGAGGCACACCCACGAAGCCTTGAGCAAGTGGTCTCACCTTGCTGGGTTACAGTTTGGTTTTATACATTTTAGGGAGACAGGAGTTATATGTAAATTCATAAATCAGTACGCAGAAGGTATACATTGGTTTGGCCCAGACAAGCGGGACATTTGAAGTGGAGACTTACAGATTATAGGTGGGTTTAAAGATTCTTTGATTTGTAATTGGTTAAAGATATGAAGCTTTGTCTAAAGGCTTGGAATGTTTTAAGTTAAGGAAGACTGCTAATCATAGACACTCCACTGGGTATATACAGAGACTCAGATGATCTGTTAAGTAAATTGATGACCTACAGATGTGGTTTAACGTTTGTCTTACGTGGCCCTAGACTTGTTAATGATTTTGCATTAATATTTTATTACAAAGAATAACTTCAAAAGGTACAGGGCATAACTAGATGTGTCTGACCTCCCTTCTGCTCTGCTCATGTCTGGCAACTCAGCTTTAAGGTTTTTTTTGGGGGGGGGCTCTCCTTGGCCAAGAGGGGGTCCATTCAGTCCTCTGGGGGGCTTAAGATTTTATTTTAGTTCACAGTTGGATCATATTGAGCTGAACAAGGTTGGACAGTTTTGTTTGTTTCTAGTACTTTTCAGAGCTTTAAATTATGAATCTACTCAAGGGGATATTGTATGTAACATTTTCAAAGTTATTTGGCCACAGACCTTACTTTATCTTGTGTCATATTGTGACTTGCGCTTTTGGAGAAAAAGCTATAATCTTAGACTGAGACTGTAATGAGTGTGTTAAAGTAATTTTCAGTGGGTTTTTTCTTTTTTCAATTGCCAAAGAAATTATGACCTTCTTTTCCAAACAGGCCATCCTGTTTTATGAACATGGTTTCTGTAATTTTTACAATGGTAAGAGAGATGTTCAATGTTTTTGTCCTTGTTATGGATGGTAAATGCTCAGATGGAAAGAGGGGAAGTATTTAGAGTGAGAGACTTCTGGTGGAACCCACAAAAAGGAAGGTCTGGTCTAGTTGTTGATAAAAGTTTGTGGCAGTGTAAAAGAAAAGGTATCCATGATGACTGAGTCATCGTTTCAGAAGTGGTGCTGGCATTTCAGAGACCTGGAGTTGGGGCTTAGAAGATGTGGGCGTTAGTCCTAGGTGTGCTACTCTTTAAAGGCTTGATATTGACCAAACCCTGGGGGCTCCACTTGGTGGTGTTTCCTATTTAAAAAGAACAAAAACCTGTGCTTGGTGATCTTCCATGTACTTCTGACTGGAGCCCCCCTTGAGTCGGACCCCCCGACCTGTGCCCTGGCTGATGACTTTCCTTTCTGCTGCTTTGCCCTTCATGTTTGTGCACAATAGTGAAGAACAGTTCCCTCCTTGGGATCATTGCTGTGTTGATGTCAGGAATATTTGGCATTGATTTTACATGACATACGTTCCATATGTGTATGCAATAGGGAGCCTGAGAAAGTTGTTTTATTTTCCTTCAGATGTTATTTTCTTCATGTATGTAGCAGCCTGCTCTACAGTGCACCTAGGAATGCTGTAAACAGCTCCTAGAATTTCCATGTGTTTAGAGAAGAAGATTAATTTGTATATTTGTATCTAATCAACCACATCTCTCTTTTTTTTAGCTTGCATAATAGTCTGTATAATTACGGGTGCTGAACTAACACCTGGCATAGGTTGTATTTAAAAATGCGAGATTCAGAAAATAAACTGGTTTATTATTCATTTCTGAACAATAGCTTATTAGATAATTTTTATGTAACAAAATTCTTTTAAAAGGGAATTTAATTTTCATTTTTTAATTAGATCTCTTTGTTCTTAGAAAACCAGTGGCAAATCATCTATATATTTAATTTGAAGAGATGGAGATTGAATTAAAAAGTACTAGAAATGTGAGCCATTACTTGGATTATCTTTGAAATGTTTTACTGGTCACCTAAAACAAAGAGAGAAATGAATTAAGATTCTTGGCTTTTGATAAGAGCTAAAATGCACAGTTTTATTTTCTGTATTTTTAATTGCAGTCTAAGTTTAATCTTCCTAATGAAGAAGTACATGTGCCAATCAGCATCATGTTCTCTGTGGGTGCTCGTAATTCCACTTGCCTTTTATGCAATGAAGGTGGGAAATGTGTATGCAACAGGAACAATGCAGTTTTCTTTCTTTTGAATATCACTATGAATCTAATAACTCAAAAGTTCATAGCTTTTTGAAGGCTGATATTAATAGAATGGCTTACCAGGTATGGAGTTATCCAGTGTGTCTTGAAGTGAACGGTTGAGAATGGTGTGAGGGAAGCAATGAGTGGGGTAGAACAGCTTCCAAAGAGTTGGTAGCATAGGAAACACACAGAGTGTGGCATTTTCATTGCAAGGGTGGGTGGAGTTTGTGCTGCCTCTCTTCATATGGCAGTTATACTCACAGAGGAGGCCCCAGAGTTTGGCTCGGCAGGTAAGAACTGGTAAAGTATCAGTAGTAATACCTTTCAAGGATTTATATTGGTTGGATTTCTATGCAAATTTTCATATTCCTTTGACTGTTGTTTACCCATTACACGCTTTGTATGCTTAACAAAATCTGTAGCTCTTCTATTTCTTTTTCATTTAATACCTGCCCTTCTGGTTTCTTAACTTTTTATTATTTTTAGCTTAACGGTATTATGGTTAGAGAGAATGCCATATGTGTGATTCCAGTCCTTTGGAATTTGTTGAAATTTTCCTTATGTGTATACTTAGGGGAAAAAACTAAATTCTGTCATTGTTGAGTGATGTTTTTTTTTTTTCTTTCCATTAGGTCAGGCTTGTTAATCTTCCAGATAGAGAGATCTTCTGTGCTGATTGGTTTTTTATGTTGTTTTATCAGATACTGAGATACATGTTTAAATTACCCTCTTCTTAGGGTTGCAAGTTTTGTCATATTTTGCTTCTGTGTATTTTGAGTGTTAGTTATTAGATATATAAGAATTCAGATTTTTTTCTTTGGCTTATTATAATTTTTATTATTATGCTGTGACCTTAAAATCTCCAATAATGCTGTTTATCCAAAGTCTAGTTTATCTGATATTAATATAGCTAATCAGCCTCCTTTGGGTCAGGTTTGACTTGTGTATCTTTTTCTGTTCTCCGTTTTTCAGTCGGTCTTTTTATAACTTTGTTTTAGATGTCTCTTCATATTGTTTATTTTTGGGTGGGTGTGGTGGCTCAGGCATGTAATCCTAGCACCCTGGGAGGCTGAGGTAGGCGGACTGTTTGAGCTCAGGATTTCAAGACCAGCCTGAACAAGAGTGAGACCCTGTCTCTACTAAAAAAAAAATAGAAATAAATTAGCTGGACAACTAAAAAATATACCTATAAAAAAAAATTAGCCAGGCATGGTGGTGCATGCCTATAGTCCCAGCTACTCGGGAGGCTGAGGCAGGAGGATCGCTTGAGCCCAGGAGTTTGAGGTTGCTATGAGCTAGGCTGATGCCACAGCACTCTAGCCATGGCAACAGTGAGACTCTGTCTCAAAAAAAAAAAAAAAAAGATATATTGTTTATTTTTTTAAAATTCTGCTTTATAATCATTTTCTCTTAACTACAGTATTTAGTCCATTTACATATATTGTAATTGTTGGCATGATTGTCTTTGTAGCTGACATCTTACTTTGTGCTGTTTGTTTCATCTGCTTTATATTTATTTTTTCTTCATGTCTTTTTTTCTAATTCCTTTTATTTTTGCGATTATTGCTGCTGTTTTTGAAACATAATTTTCCTGTGAATATAATTGTAGGTTGACAGTACTTTTGATTAGCAATTAGATATACTATTTTACTGTCTTCTGGCTGCAGTTGTTGCTGCTGGGAAGTCAGCTGTCAGACCAACTGTGGCTTTTTTCTTTTCTTTTTTTTTTTGAGGCAGAGTCTCATTGTGTTGCCCAGGCTAGAGTGCCATGGCATCAGCCTAGGTCACAGCAACCTCAAATTCCTGGGCTCAAGCAATCCTGCCTCAGCCTCCCCAGTAGCTGGGACTATAGGCATGTGCCACCATGCCCAGCTAATTTTTTCTATATATTTTTAGTTGGCCAATTAGTTTTTTTCCATTTTTAGTAGAGATGGGGTCTTGCTCTTGCTCAGGCTGGTCTTGAAATCCTGAGCTCAAACGGGCCTCCCACCTCGGCCTCCCAGAGTGCTAGAATTACAGGCGTGAGCCACTGTCACTGTCAAATACACTGTCACTGCCCAACTCAGATTGCAGATAGGGAGATGGGGGAGTTATTTCTTATTCATGTGTGTTATACTTAGTTGTGTAGTTACTGGGATCTCCTATTTTAATTGGGTCTGGGTAGAGGATTCTTTATTTTACTTACTACTACTATGGGCCCTTAGCCTTGCCTCTCATTTTCTTGTTCAGCTTGTTGGATAAATGCTCTCAGGGCAAACACCAGCTTAAGTGTTCTAGGCACCTCTCAGGGTTCCTGTTTACACAGTTGCTGGCTTAAGAATTTGGTGCCAGTTTACAGATGCTTTTAAGAAGGTTTGTTTGTTCATTTTCTTATTTTATATCTAGTATTTTTAGTTGCTTTCAAAGGGATAGAGTTGTCTAGGTATCTTGGCCAGTATCTTTCAAGAATTGAGAAATCCCATATTTGTTCAATGAGTTACTAAAGCAGTAAACTATGTAAAATAAACCCGAGGTTCCTTGAAGCCTTTAGAGGAAAAATCAATGTGCCAATGTGAAAATAATTAATGTCAATATTTTAGATATTGATTTTGGTGCTCTTTATTGGAAAAGTAGGCATGTAGACTAAAATTACATTGGTAGCAAAACTTTCTTTTCAGGACTGCCTACAGTGCGTTAGATCTATTTAACACCATTTAAACATAGTACAGCTCTTCATTAATAAGCGCACCTATTTTTCTAATCATAGCTTTTATTATCATGATATGATGAAATAGGCCTTTGATTTAAATAATAGGCATTAGTTTAATCCAGTTATCCCCTCCAAAGTGTTAATTAAGCACAGAATACCACCGATCTTATGACTTTGATGGTGTCCCATGGGGAATCCCAAGGTCTAGGGTCACTTATTTCACGTGGTAGCAAGTTGAATTGGCCTGACAATCTCACTGAGTTTATAGAGCGCTGGGATGACACACGGCCCCTTTCAACCTACGTGCTAAAATAATTGTGATTTTCTAGTACTAGGAA